>JANIEQ010000731.1:0-21638 GCA_024708375.1 Oxalis stricta | reverse complement strand
TTTATGTGTTAATTTCAGATAGGAGAGCACTTAACAGATGGGAATGAATGTAATTCCATTGAAGGATCTTACACCTGGGATGAACCAAAAGAATATACTCTTGATCTGTTGAAAAATATGGATCCTAAGGATCCTCAAAACGAGAAATCTCGCGGACAGATTGTTTCGGAAATTGGTTTACAAGACATTTAACGACGATGCATTACTATAACGGAATTGGAGATGAAGATGTTGTCGAAAAAGCCCCTGAAGGAACTCCAGCTGGCGGTGGATTATTGGTCATTACCATTCATGAAGCTCAAGATGTTGAAGGAAAACATCATACCAACTTTGCACGCTTGCTCTTCAGAGGAGAGGAAAGGAAAAACTAAGTGTATATATTGCTCCCCTGTATTTTAGTAATAATGAGGTTTTGGTCCATTTTGTTTTGAAAGCGTCAGAAATTGACTTGATGATGAGCATCAATGACAGCATGTGAAGAAGAATAGAGATCCGAGATGGGAAGCAAGAGTTCGAGTTTATGCCGGACGAACCACCCACAAACGAGACTCTTCAGGTTGAAGTCATTAGTGTGTCTTCTAAAATGGGTCTCTTGCACCCCAAGGTACATATTTTGAAACAAAATGGAGAATCACAGTGTTATAGATCAAATTCCTAGAATTGGATACATTTTAATTATTAACGTTTCGTTTCATTCAATCAGGAAAATTTGAGGTACGTGCAAATAGGTCTGGGCGATGTCGTGAGTAACAAGCGAATCAACGAGAAATACAATCTCATGGGATTCGAGGAATGGTAGGATTCAGGTTGAGCTGCAGTGGAGAGCAGCCAGTTGAAAAGCAAGATGTCTGATTGAGAACGGTGTCATTTGAACACTTTGTGTATTTGAAATTCCTGTAAATTGTTGACAATTTTTACAAAGTTTTTTGGTTTATCATACAATTTCCTATTCTTATTCCTAAATATTTGTCAATCAAACATTTTTCAACAGATTAGGCATTATGTAACATAGATACAAAATTTGTAAAATAGAAATCTATGCCTACTGAATGGAGATGTGTGGATTTGTAATTTAAGTTGCCTTTCTAAAATGATCTCATTTCTTTATAATGAATGAATTAAAATGCGGTTGGAGTTGGAAATATGGGCTTCGTACAAGGCCCGAGATAACAAGGCTATAAAGGTTACTTTACAAGGCCTAATAATTAGCTATGTGAAATTGATGTGATATCTTGGCAAAGATGACTACTTTCAATTTGATTGAACACTGACAGTGTAGAAGAATTTTTCTTCTTCCACCCATCATTAGCTATGTTGAAATAGAGCACTATTGAAAATTGGGCGCAATCGTAGTATAGTCTTTCATCATCATGATAATCTATCTACTCATCAATCCTACTAAGTAATTTTCTATAGGATATTGCATGATTTCAATTCTTTCTTTTCTACAACTGGAAAAAGAGTACTACTACTAGTACACTCTTACATAGATATTAAATCATTTTATGACTATACTACGAGTACTCACTAGGTTTTCAAGATTTCTTATTGTGTTCGAGTTATGAGGGCCAAGCTATCAATTCTCAGCATGGAAAGTGAGAATTCTGATACTTACAAAATTCAGATCTTGAAATTTAAGAAGACTGAGTTCCTTTTACTTGAATAAATAAGAGTCCTTTAATTTTACCTATGGAATTGTGGAAATAGTTTCATGTTTATATTATTGATTGTTTTAACGAATTAAATTCGATGGGATATTGTTCCGAATGTTGGTATAGTTTCTTGAACGATTTGAAGGAGTTTCGACTTGACCTTCGAGTCCGTTTCAGCTCGAGGTTGTCGTTGTTATTCTCACGATTCTCGTTGGTGCAGTTGAATTTCATTATGCATGCAAATTTCGGCACGGCATAAACATGAGATCCTAATTTTCTTTTCAAAATCGAATTAGATGTCAATTGATTGTTCAATATAGACTCAATATGTTATTTTATTTAATCAGATTTTTTATATTAACTTTCGATTGTAAATCAAAACGTACTCGATTGCTATAATGTCACGTACGTTTTTGTGGAAAAGTATGTAATCTTAAAAAAAAATGAAATGATTAACTATCAATTCCGAAAATAAACATAGATGGGTGTTATCAAAGTGACAACAAACAAAAAGCAAAAGAGATGTGTATTACAAGTCCGAAACTCGACTAATATGGGTGGAGCGTTTGTTGCTTGCCAAAAACTCTGCCTACTCATTCTTCTTCTCTTACTCTTGAAGTGCTTGATTGGATCTGCCTCTCTCCATAAAATTTACTATATTTATATATAAAAATTTTATCTAGTTGAGAAGTGGTATTAATTTTGGTATTCCAGAAGGCATCATTTCTAGAAATAGAATATGTTTCCATAATGTCAAATAATGTATCCGTGAAAAAACAACAACTTTCTATTTTCTAAGCAGTGCTCGTGGTGACTAATTATAATCCAAAAGATCAGTTTACTATATGTTAATCTAAACATTTTATGTTAATTATAGTATATAGTATGTTGGATAATGGACAGGATATGTTGGAGGCTGAAGTTGGCATTATACAGTATGTGTTGAACATTCGATCGTTTTAAAGATCAGCTGACCTAAAACCAATCTAGCAAAAAAGAAATATGTATCTTTTGCAGTGTTAAACTCTAAGTTGAGGATTCCAAAAAACAACGTATCCAATTGTGTTCACTTTATTTGGATGCTTTAATTTGTTTTTAAAAATCTTTTATTCTCCAAATCACTTTGCTTAAGATTCTTCTAATACAGAATTCGGAATGCCCATTTCTAACTAATTAAAAGGAATCAGAATTTGTTCTCCAAGTGCAGTGGACTGGCATTGGCAAGAATATATGCTAAGGTAATGTTATTGATAGTCTACAAGTTATGTGGCCCTCAATTTTATCTCCATTAATCTACGAACTAGTGTGGTAATTTGTAACAAAATTATACCCACTTTAGATGTTACTTTCATTTTATTTTTTATAATAATGATCAAGCATATATTTGAGGCATTTTCTCTAAATGGCACATGAATTAAACTACTGAAAAATTAATTTTGGATAGGTAAATCATAAATTGTACTAATATAGGAGAAGAAGAAGTGTAATGAATCAGTACGATGATAGATGTCTACAGAAGTTTCCATGCTATCTTATTTATTTACTGTTGAGCCTTTAAACTTTTGTTACATTAATTTTTCAGTCCTTCCTGTCCTCCAAAAGACATATTTAATCTCTTCAACTTTAGTCTGATCATCAATCGAGTCTTCTAACTTTGGTTATGTTAGATTGTAATCTTTATCGTTACCGGGAGTTAACGGGAGTTAAGTAGTTTATTAAATTTAATCTAGCCATTAATTTTACAAGAGATGGATTGGTTAGAATCAAGTGTACATGTTTTAGAAATACACTACATGTGTTATTGAATCCGCACCTGCTCATGGTTGGATAAATCTCACTTTCGACCCCATCGAAATTTAGATTCGAGAGAGAAAAAAAATTGGGATTTGTGAAAATTTTACTCCATTTTAAAATTCCAATAATGAAATCTCATTTTTATTATAATATATAACATGGAGAATGATGATTGATTTATAAATACAATCGTACCTGTTTTCAATAATAAAATTTGAGATCGGAAAGAAAAATCCCTCATCCGAAGAATTGAGAGATGAAAATTTTATAATCATTAATGTCACGAAAGACACCGCGATAAACATTAAAAATACAAAATTAATCTCGACTTTGATGTTTTGCGAATAGCACAGAAATTGCTCTAAGATATCCCTCCTTCTGCCTAGAAAATGTCAAATTTGTCAATACAACGTTAGCGATTGATTGATCACGAGAGAAGGATAAGAAAGTTACAAATTAAAATTGAAAGCCAAAACAATAAAATTTACAAACTTGTGGTGCTATATTTATTATTTACTCTCATCTGTAAATGGTAAAACTGTTAAAAGTAATTATAATAGAGTTAACTAGACTTGATAATAAGGGTACTATGGCCAACTGGAAAAAAGGGACCCAACCTCTGGACGGTCAAGATTGGGTTAACAGAAGCGGAAAGAACAAAAAGAGTAGACTTTTAGCTTCCATCCAAACATAGTCAGATATGGGAAAGGTGTCTACATGTAAAAAGACAAACTCTGCCTTTGCTTTATAGGCCCCACGTGTCCTTCATCGTTAGTTAGTAACGGAAGACGATCGATCTAAACGTACGGCTTCCAAACGTCGTCGTCCTCGTATATAACGGTGCCGTTTAAAACACAGTTTTACAACTGGTGGACCTGACAAAATGACAAATAATTATTGCTAATTTGACCGCTGTCTTTCACACGCCGTCATAGTACTCCTATTTACCTATTTCGCACGCAACCCCCTCCCTAGTATTGGATTTAACGCCGTTAATAAGATCGTTAAATCCTTTAACGTACGAAAGAGGAAACTAGAACTGGTGCAGTCTGTTTATTTACAGAAGCTCATGCAATCCGCTACCATCTCTGTCTCTTCATTTTCTTCTCTCCCTCTGACTTTCCAGAGATTTTCATTGATTAGTTTTGTCATATCTAAGGAAAATAAAATTACAATTTTTATTTAAATTAAGTTTTTATTTTTTATCTTCAACTAATCTATTCTCCTTTAGAAAGAAAAGATACTGCACTACTAGTTATAAACTTGGAATCCTCATCAAGACTCTTCACTTACACACATTTTGAAAATTAATTGCAATGAAGAAAGCTGACAAGAATGCTATTTTCCTCCATGTTTTACTACTACTACTGTCAATTACTAGCTTTTCCTTTGCCGCCATTAATGAACTTGAAGTTCTTTTAAGCTTAAATCTTCGATGATTGGTCCAAATGGGTCATCATTCCTTCAAGATTGGAAGCAATCTTCATCTCCTTCAGCTCACTGCTACTTCTCTGGAATGTCATGTGATCAAAACTCTAGAGTCGTCTCTTTAAACATCTCTTTTTTACTCCTCTCATGTTCAGTCACCACCTGAAATTGGACTTCTAAAGAACCTAGTCAATCTAACATTGTACAACAACAGTCTCACCGAGGAAGCTTCCTTTAGAGATGGGAAACTTGACAAAACTCAAGTATTTTAATGTCTCATTCAACATTCTTGGAGGCAATTTCCCTAGTGAGATGTTGTCCAAAATGACAGAGCTTGAAGTCCTTGCCGTCAACAACAACAATCTCAGCGAGATTCTTCACGTCAGAGATGGTAAACTTGACGAAACTCAAGTTTTTAAATATCTCAACCAACGTTTTTGGAGGCAATTTCCCTGGAGAGATGATATCCAAACTGACAGAGCTTCAATTACTCGACACCAACAACAACAACTTCACTGGATCCTCTCCCTGTTGAAATCACTAAGCTGAAGAACTTGACTTACCTTGATTTGAGTGGAAGCTACTTCAATGGGGAGATACCAGAGTCTTATTCTGAGCTCGAAAATTTAGCATGCTTGGGTTTGAGTGCCAATATGCTTACTGGTAAAGTCCCTGCAAGTTTATCAAAGTTGAAAAAGCTTCAATTTTTATACTTGGGTTATTTTTAACGCTTATGATGGAGGGATACCTCCTGAATTTGGGTTAATGACGAGCTTAATCCGTCTGGACATGGCGAATTCGAGTCTTTCCGGTGAGATTCCCACCAGTTTAAGCTTGTTGAAGAATTTGGACTCGTTGTTCTTGCAGTATAATCGTCTCACTGGGACAATTCCTCGAGAACTTGGTGGGCTAGTTAACTTGATGTCGCTCGATCTCTCATACAACGAACTTACCGGCGAAATTCCGGAAACTTTTGTCAATTTGCAGAAGATTACGCTGATTATGCTTTTCCGGAATCATCTTCGAGGTCCGAGTCCCTGCTTTCATCGGGCGACTTCCCTGATCTCGAGTGCTTGAGATATGGGGTAACAACTTCACGCTTGAATTACCGCCAAATCTCGGCCGAAACGGGAAGTTGTATCGGCTCGACGTCTGTTTAAACCATCTCTACCGGATTGATTCCTCGAGATTTGTGTAAAGGAGGGAGATTGGATTGGCTGGTTTTGATGGATAACTACTTTGTTGGCCCCATCCCTGAAGAGCTTGGCTCGTGCAAGTCTTTAACAAAGTTTCGGATCATGAAGAATTACTTTAACGGTACACTGCCGGCCGGTTTATTCAGCTTGCCGAAGCTGGAAATGATAGAGGTCACGGATAATTACTTCTCCGGTGAACTTCCATCGGAGATTTCAGGTGGTGGACTTGGTCAGCTATTGGCATCAAACAATAGGATGACTGGGAGAATCCCGCCATCTATCGGTAACTTGCGGAATTTGCAGACTCTTGAAACCTCGAAATGAACTACTTTTCTGGAGAAATTCCCTAAGGAAATCTTCGAATTGAAGAATCTCTCCAAGGTTAGCCTCCGTGACAATGACCTAACTGGTAAAATCCCCGATTCGATTTCCGATTGTCTTCCGTTAATATCTATTGATTTGAGTCGAAATAGTTTAGATGGTCATCTGGTAGGAGAAATCGCTAAATTGAACAACTTAGGGATTTTGAATGTGTCGCACAATAAGCTTGTTGGTCCAATCCCCAATGAAATCAAATCCATGACGAGTCTCACGACGCTCGATTTATCATACAATGATTTCTCCGGAAGAATCCCAACTGGGGGTTTGTTCTCTGTTTTCAAAAACACGGCTTTCATAGGAAACCCTAAGCTATGCCTTCCATATCCTGCTCCTTTGTTCATCCTTGCCAAGAAACCAAACCCTCTCTTTCAACTCAAAGATTACAATCATAGTCATTACATTCGTCACCGTAATTTCAATGATAATCCTGACAACTTACTGGTTGAAGAAGAAAAGTCTGATGAATTCTAGAGCCTGGAAGCTAACAGCTTTCCAGAAACTAAATTTCAAAGCCGAGGACGTTCTCGAATGCTTAAAAGAAGAGAACATAATCGGCAAAGGTGGAGCTGGGATTGTCTACAGAGGGTCTATGCCGAATGGTCTAGACGTCAGCCATCAAACGGCTAGTCGGTCGTGGGAGTGGAAGAAACGATCACGGATTCTCGGCTGAGATTCAGACACTTGGCAGAATCAGGCATAGGAATATCGATCAGGTTACTGGGTTTCGTCTCCAACAAAGACACGAATTTGCTTTTGTATGAATACATGCCAAATGGAGTTTAGGAGAGTTACTTCATGGAGCTAAGGGAGGTCATCTGCAATGGGAGACGAGATGTAAAATTGCATTGGAGGCTGCTAGAGGTTTATGTTATCTCCATCATGATTGTTCGCCATTGATCATTCATAGAGATGTCAAGTCCAACAATATTCTGCTCGATTCGGAATTCGAAGCTCATGTTGCTGATTTTGGTCTCGCCAAGTTCTTGCAAGATGCTGGTGCGTCTGAATGCATGTCTGCTATTGCTGGATCATATGGCTACATTGCTCCAGGTTTGTCTTTTTAACCCTCTTAAGTCTTATCTATCAATTGTTGGCCCTGAAACTATATCAATAATTGCAATTAGGTCCCTGAACTACGTAAAGTTGGATATTGTTGCGGTAAACTACTAATTGTGGTTCAACTAGGACCCTTACTGTCAACTTTGTCTGACAGACAAATCGTGTTTAGGGTCCCATACCAATAATGTTTTTCTAATTTAGGGTCACATGTAATGTAAATGTCAGTTCGGGTCCCAGTTGTACATTTTGAAAATGTTCAAGGCGAAAGTTTGGTAGTATTGACTTTGACTTTTATATGCAAACAGAGTATGCCTACACATTGAAAGTGGATGAGAAGAGTGATGTGTACAGCTTCGGAGTCGTCCTGCTTGGAGCTCATTGTTGGGAGGAAGCCTGTTGGGGAGTTTGGTGAAGGAGTAGATATAGTGAGGTGGGTTAGGAAGACCACATCGGAGCTATCTCAGCCGTCCGATGCAGCGGCGGTCATGGCGGTGGTGGACACTAGGCTTAACGGATATCCCCTTACAGGTGTCATTCATCTGTTCAAACTTGCAATGATGTGTGTCGAAGATGAGAGCTCTGCTAGACCTACAATGAGAGAATTGGTTCTCATGCTCACTAATCCTCCTCAGTCTCCAAGTCTGATTACTCTCTAAGAAACAAAATTATTAACGCTTGCTTGTGTTGCACGTTTCTTTCTCTTGATTATAATTTAAAATAAAACATCATCTAATTAACTTGTAATAATAATTTCGGAACCAGGTGCATTTTCTGTAATGCCTTTGTAAATTATTTTTAATTAATTGTATTATAATTTGCTGCCTCTTTCAACTCCCTTTGAGATTTTTGTTTATTCCATTTATTATGTGAGTGGGATCCGGATTTTACTTGACCATAAAATTGGGAAGCACATTGTTAGATATAAGATGTGTTTTTGTAACGTGCTCCACATTCCAGACACGTTTAAAAATGTATGTGTTACTAAAAATGATAAACACGTCTTACTGACTGATATTTGAAGATGGAAATAAAATTAGATTGAAGTAAATTATATAATCATATGTTGATAAATTAGATTGAGTAATGGATATGGGTATGGACCTTAGGCCCCTCATGATATTTGAAGATGGAAATAAAAGATAGTTCTCTTTTTCTTTTTTTTTCTTTCTTTCTTCCTTTGCACACTATATTTTATTTTTGTAAAGTCTACATTCCAGTAATTATGCTTAGTGAATGCTAAAAGTTGACCTGTCTTTTAATGGCTAATGCCATTTTTTTTTAATATGGCAAATTGAGATCAAAAGTCCTTTTCATTTTACTTAGCAGTGATACATAAGTCTACTGTTGACTGTTTGTCTAATTATGCGTGTGCTATCAAATTTTTTGGCCACTTTCGTATCATCTATTTCTAGTCTGTGATTGTGAATATATCCAAAAACTGCCCCATAAACAAGAGATAATATAAAATAAGGCCTTTTAAACTGATTTTGATATGCCTGAAATGGACATCTCAATGGGCTATTCAAATTGGGCTCCTCCTGACAATCCCCTTCACCAAACCATATCAGTCTGATTGTAAATGGCTAAAATGGAGTACATGTCTTCGTATGAACTATTACTTATTACAGTAATTAATTACATTGGAGTAGTTAATTAAGTAGATGTTGGCCAACGACCTTGATAATTAGTATTGCATGACTATGGTCTTTATTATTATTTTTATATCCTAATATAACTCTATCCAAAAATCCCCAACGTTCGATTTTCAAGAGTCGAACTTCCAGACCTTCCGAATGATTAAATGTTTAATTATTAGGCCATTCTCAGATCGGTGACTTTGATCGATATTAGTACCATATAACATTTACTCTACAATAAAAATGCAACATCAAACTTTAACCTTAAACTTCAAAAAATAAATAAAAAACTTCACATTTCTAATAAACAAAGTATAACAAGCTGAGATTATTTTTAAGGAATTTGTAAGGCTCTAGAATAAAATAAGGGGAAGGAGATCCCTGCCAAAATCCAAATATCAGATTTGTTTATGTAATCATATTGTTGAAAAGGTAATTAAACAATATGAAATCAACATTCATTTTGTTTTGTGGACCTTCCTCATTCATAGTTGCCAATTAATCCTGTCCTACAGTTAACAAATCTTTTCAATTTTCCCCTTTAATATACCTAACTAGAACATAAATAAGGGCCCACTTTATTTGCATTCAAATACCTCAAAGAATCAATTTGTGATTTGAGTTGGCAAATTGTAATCATTTAACTTTTAAACATCTTAACATAAAAAAAAACAACTTTTAAACGTCTTTAAGAAAGACTTTGTTAATACTATAAAATTATTTATAAATATATGATCCTATAAATTCTACCAGTTTAACAAAAAAAATATAAATTCTACCGGATATATACTCTATCCGTCTTCGTATAGTCATAGCTTTTAAGGACTTTTTGTCTCTTAATATTTATCATTTTGAACATTTCAATATTTATTTTTCATATTTATCCATCCACTATCTCATCTCTCCTACTAATATATATCTCAATGTTTTAGTAGAAAATGATTGAAAGATAAAATAATAAAGATAAATTGTACCTTTAAATTAGTGATATTTAATAAACGTGAAAACATGAAAAACAATATTTATTTAAAGACCAATATAATAATTTATTTTAATTTAAATTTATTAGCTTTTTTTATATCACAATAATATTTAAAAAATGAATGAATCCTTGAACGAAAATAATAGTAGTAATACTTAATAGGATTATATAAGATTCTAAACTTATAACAAAATTATCCTGAACAAATATTCCTTCAAAATATTCTATCAATCTATTTTGTTGTAAGTTTTACTATATTTAAAACTAAAAATGTATCTACATGTTATAAAAAATAAATCAAACGAATTATGAAAAAGGAGATTGAAACTAGAAAAAACGTGTGCAAGGCACGTGATAAAGAGAGTGGCCCAAGCCTCGGTATGTGGAAGAGTGACAGAAAATAAGCAGCTGATGTCCATTTTCAGCTTAGATATTGTTCATTCACAGTCAAACTCGTTATGGAAACAAGAATGCTAAAATATCACAATTTCAAATCAACTCTTTCCGCACTATATTAATTTAATAAAAAATTAAAATAAAATATTTAAAATATCTTCAATATTTAAAAGAGTCATATATTATAAAAAAATAATTTAAAAATATATTTTATTATAAATTTTATTTTACGTAATCAAAGAATTAAAATAACAAATATTAAAATCTAAAGGTATGATAGAAGTCTATGAAAAAATATACAATATTTTAAAAAATAAATTAGAGCACATCATGAAATGAAAACAATACATTATGTTGATTATTTTATAAATCAATATGAACATACTAGACAAATATTAAAAAATGAGAAAGAATATTTAAAAATTTTAAAAACATTAAAAGTGCAGTTAGACACTATATAATATAATGGCAGTAACATCCGATATATTAAAAATAAAAGAAGATTTTAAAATTATCAAAAATGAATTATATGAAAAACTAAATAACTTAGAAAATATGATTATCAAAAATCAAAAAACTATTAAAGGATCATTTTCTATAATAAATGAATATATAAATCAATATAAATCAAAAGACATCATCAAGAAATAAATTATTCGAAAAATTGTCTTAAAAATCTTCAACATCTATTAAAAAATCAAAATGAAAAAATTTCTCAAGAGGGAGGAGATATTATAGAAAAAATAAATGAAGAATTATTCAAATTTGAAAAATTAAATCGGGATTTTGACAACTAAGATTAAATGATAACACTAAATCAATAACGACTTTTACATGTCCTCCCCATAAAACATTATCAATGGACGAGTATTACCATTTGGATTAAAACAAGTCCTGAAAATTTATCAAAGATTCATGAATAAAAAACTTAAAAGGATTAAAAGAATTTTGTTTAGTATATAGATGATATATTAATCTATACAAATAATTCATTAGAAGACCATTACCAAAATTTAAAAATAGTCTTAGAAAAAGTAAAAGCAAAAGGATTAGTCTTAAGCGAGAAGAAAGTAATTATTGCTAGAAACGAAATAGACTATTTAGGGCTAGCCATATCAAGAAATAGAGAATTAAAATTACAGAGATAATGTAGTAGAAAAATTAAATAATTTTTCTTCAAAAATAGCAGATAGAAAATAATTACAAATGTTGTTAGGATCTTTAAATTACATTTCGGATCAAGAATTTTTCAAATTCTGAGTCAAAGAAACGGAGGCAATTACAAAAGAAATTAAGTACAAAGGTCTATGGACTTGGAATAATAATGATTCAATAGTTATAGACAAAGCTAAAGAATGTTTGTAAAATTCTTCCAAAATTATCAAATCCATAAAGTGATGATTATCGATGTAGATCTTTGTCATGTTACTAATAATATCATGTAGTGATGTAAGTCTACATAGTAAATAATAAGGACATAAATAATGTAAGTGATGTAAGCCCTAATGTAAATAATAATGGCATAAATATTATAATATCTAACAGTATTAAGTGGAATATAGTCCACTTAATGTGTACGTAAATATGTACCTACAGGTTCACTTAGAACTTAAAATTTTTCAATGCTGAAATAAAATTCTCCTTTGTTTAAAACAAAACACAAACAACATTTTGATTTCCGTTTATAGGAAGTATGTTTTACTTATCAAATACTAAAAAATCAGTTAAAAATATTATAATTCAACATCAAATACTCAAGCATCAAGCAATCCAGCATCAAGAGATCACACAGGCAAAAACATTCCACAAAGCAGAAGGATTCAGATATGGATTCACCAACTAATACACTTGATTTATCTTTGATAGAAAATTCTAGAAATACAAAATTATATGCTCTAAGTAATGAAGCTAGTGAAAAAATATCTTAATTAGACTGAAATAATTAATGATTGTAAATAAAAAGTAGATATTAGAAGAGGTAAGAAAATATAAATAATATATATAAGGATATTATCTTCGATTTAGTAAAAGAAATAGCAGTTAGATATGAAATACATTTATTTTCATTAATAGAAAATTTATATAAAAGAATATACGAGAATTTAGATATAATGACTCATATATATACAATTAAATTATTTATATGAAACTAATATGTATTATGATACTTGAAGAAATAACACTACATGATTAGTCGAATCGATCTATTTAGAATATATCAAGTATTTGTACCTTTATTTCATTAATAAAAATCTGTTTGAATATTAAGATTTTTCTATCAGGTTAATCATTTAAAATTAGTAGAAATTTTAATCCGCTTAAAAATTTAGAAAATTTTGGTATCGAGATAGTAGCAAGAAAAACAATGAATTTCATTGAAAGAATAACACAAGACATATATATTATGAATCTAAGTAAAAATAGTTCAGATCTTATTAGTTTAATAAATCAATGCGAAGATAAAATAAATGTGTCATAACGATCTTAGAATTATTACGAAATCAGATAGAAATATTAGAATACTAGATGATTTATAATTAGAAATATCACATAAGATTGACCTTTACTGTGTCATAATGGAACAATTTAGACTTTATAATAGATAAATATGGATAAAGAAGTAGTTTCGACATCATCATCAATAAATACTATCTATTATTTAGATTTACGAGAAGAAAAAGATATCTTCAAAAGAGATATCTTAGTTAATAAAAATATAATTAAGAAAATTAAAAGAGAAGAATTAAATCTAAAAGAAAGATAAGATATAAAGAATTCTTACTTAAAAAACATTATAAGTAGAAAAAATATACTTTATTTCGGAAAAATCACTGCTGAATATCCAATAGAAATTTCAACTACAGTTGGAGAAATAAGTATACCTATTATAAATGGTAGAGAAATTAAAGAAAAAAATTGATAAACTAAACATAAAACAAGAAGAAAGGGATAAAATTTGGTTATATTCATATATCAACTGTTCAAATTTTAATAAAATCAACATTCATGGAAGGAATAAAATCATCAATAAGATTAACAATTTGCATGATAATTCAAGACACACGAGATAGAAAAATAGGAATAAGTAAATGGAAATTTAGCATATACAAAACTAAAATTCAATGTATCACTACAATTAGGAATATACGAAAAATCTAGACAGATAATTAATAATAGCATATAAATTTTTAAAAAATAATTTAATGGCAATAAAGACTACCCATTTCACAATAACTTACGAAATAAGATACACTTTAACAAATAAATCATCATAGTATAAAATTTAAAAGATAAAGATAAAATTTATTTAGAAGATCTATTTGGTATCACAACAAAAATATGAACAATAAAAAAACACGATAAATTCAGGTCCTAAAATAAAAAATATAATAACAAAATAAAAAATATTTAATAGATCAAATATGAAATTAATTAGAGATAATATTAATTATCTAGTCGAAAAAGAATCATCATCATCTAATCCATCTACTAATAATAATATATATAAAAAATTATTGAAATTAAATAATCATATATTAAAAATTAAATTAAAATTAAAAAATTTATTATAAAAATTAAAAAAAAACATAAATATTTTTTGACATATGAAATCCATTAAAATTAAAGGAAATTGATTCTACGATTGTTGGAAGATCACGCCTATTATAGAAAGCCCCAGAAATATAAGCATACCAGAATTGACAGTTTTTTTTTGTTACCGGACAAACCAGTTTCCATCTCCCTGAATCAATCACATGCTTCGCACGTGCCCTCTTCCCCCAATCCAAATTTTTAATTTTATTAGTAATAACGAAAATTAAAATTAAAAATAAAATTATTATTGCGGAAAAAACGTTTTTGGCCTTCCTCTCTCGCTCGCTCTCTGGTTCGACCAAACCGAGGGTTTTCTCTGATGAAGACAGGAATAACAAAACCATTGTTGTGTTTGGAGAGAGAAAATAAATTAAACGTATAAAATTATAATTTTCAAGGAAAAAAGAATTAGTTATACAGTGAGAGAGATAAGTTGTTGTAAGAGTGGTGGTGATTGCTGTGTTGTGTGTGTTCTCTTTAATGGAGCTCTGAGTTATAGCTACTTCTTTCATTGTTCGATGTTGCTGTTAAGGTAAAAATTATGTGTTGCGTTATTATTATTTTTCGCCATTTTTGCAATTTTGTTAAAATGTTACCTTTCTGATTCAGCGTTAATTAATCTCATAGCTTGTACAGCATTAATTTAGGAAAATTTCTTTGATTACGATTCTGTATCCCGTTCAATTGAGATATCTTACCATGAGAGAATTGAGAATCGAGCTATTAAAAGTTAGGGTTTCGGTGTGTTTGTTTTTCTCTTTATTGCATTCTAGGGTTTGAGCTTCTCTGGTAATGGTTAATTTCTCTGTTTTTGTTAATTTTAAGTTTTCTGCTTTGCTGTTTCACAGCCGATTGGTGCAGAATTGCTTAATGATTTTGTTCTTGGTTTGTGACAATTCATTTTTTATGGTTATATTTCCTGTTATTCTAATTTTGTGTCCTGCTATTTCAGGATTGATATTCTGTATACGGCAAAATTTCACTGTAGAAAGAGCTTAATCAACAACCTGGGCTCTGGATTACCTGGTAAATCTTATACTGGCATAAGTTTTTTATTAGTAATCCATGATTTTGTTCATTTATTTCTATCAATTATTGTTGAAAAACAGCTTTCCAATCACCTTATATGGGGTGTATTCTATATTCCATTGTATTGAATTTCCCTTGTTGCTGATTTTGGTCATCAGTCAATATTTTAGCGGTGTAAGAGGAACTTGAAAGCTTACGAATCTTCACTTGATGTGGGTTGATACTTTCCTCTGTTTATGTCATTGATTTTTAGCATTGTTCTTTTTACTCAGTATGAAATGGTGATTCATTGAAGAAACATAGGTGGAATGTAGTTCTATTCTAATGCTAACCTGTTAAACATTCAGCCTGAGGCCTGACTGATTTCACTATGAATTTGTGCTCATATGAACTTAGTTCTCATAGGTGATTATGGTAATGGTAAACTATGTTTATTGACAAGATCTAACAGCTGTTGTGATTGATATTCATTAAATCGTGTCAATTAACTTGATCATAATAGTTTGCTGTGATTGATTTCCTTATCTTATATGTGGTTTCAGTGACTTTATGATTGGAGTTTCCATTTCTAAACATGCCAAATGCATGTGAATATGTAGTATGGAAAGAATATATAAGATTAACCTATTAGATTTAGTTGACATTAACATTTGTTGTTCTTATTTTGTATTCCAAGCCTGTTCTTAAAGTCTGTTTTAGCAACAGCTATATTTTTCCATTCGTGTACAAAAGTTGAGATCACTTCCATTCCCTTAGGCATACCATTGAATGCCAGTTAGAATTGATTCAGTGCTATTGGTTGAAGAGTTGTTCTATTTGCTCTGTGACTGACACAGCAGGGATGTCTCTGGGTTGACCTTGGACTGAACTAGTCCTAGAATCCACCTTAGCTTGAGAGCAGGTCAAAATGTGCATTCTCAAAGACGCTCACCTGTTTCGAGTTTGAAAGTCTGTTCAGTTTTGGTTAGTTTGGAAAAACTTGGCAAGGAATTAGTTGCAGTAAAATCATCTAATTAGGTACTGGTTGCCATTTATGTGCTACACTGCTACTGGTTATTTAAAGCGATCACTTTGTTGCCCTGTTTTTGTATGCAAAGGCGGGTCTTTTATTTTGTGTAATGGTATGTCTAGTTTGTCTCGGGTTTTTTATTCGTGATGTCGGTTATCGTTTGTTGTAAAGTTCTTGTTATTGATGCTGTTTTTGATGCATTATTTGCAGTTAAGGAAGCAACTTTACTCTGTAATTCAGGAGATTTCTGCAGAATGTATGCTTACTCAAGCTTTTGCTATCATTTTACTGCAGGAATTTGTTTAAATACTGTCTTGACGCTGCGGTTACTGAATGTAAAATAAATTATCAGCACCATACAAGGACCACCTTGAATCTTGGAGGTGTAATATATTGTGAGGCACAATGACCCTAGACGATTTCTTCACTCTAACGGAGATGAAGGATGGGCTAACAGCCCCTTCTAGAGTTGATGAGTTGGTTAGCATAATGCAGAAGGAGAAAACTTCTGCTGTAAAGAATATCGGTGATGCCAGTAGACAGTGGGCTGCTGTAGCCAGCACTCTTGCTGCTACAGAGAATAAAGATTGTCTCGATCGTTTTGTTCAGTTGGATGGGCTCTGGTTTATAGTTAGATGGCTTAAGGATGCTCAACAGTATGTTAGTGACTCTAGCGACAACTGTCTGGAAGAATCAATCATGGCACTGTTGTGTGGTCTTGAAAAATTGAATATAGACTATAACAGATCTATTTCTTCAGGAATCTGGACTAGCGTCAGCAATCTGCTTGGGCACAGAAGCTCGCAGGTTCAGGATAAAGCAAGAAGTTTTATTTGATGGCTGGAAGCAAGATGCAGGTTGCAGCAATGTTGAGAATGCCGGGGCACATTTTGGTGATGGGGTCAGTGCTGTTGTACAATGTGATAAGCCTTCTGTTGAGGTTCCAGTATTCGAAAGGAAGGCAGGTGAGAAAGGTCATGAAGAACTACCCGCTGAGGCTGATATGTTATCATCCAGAAGCTCTGAAGTTCTTCAACGTGAGATTGCTGAAAATTTACAGGTTGAAACTAATAAGAATGAGCTTCTCTCCCAGGGGAATTTAGACCAAGCTGAGGCAGGTAATATGTCTCCGCGTCCTATGGTTTCCTCCATATCGTCGAATTCTATTGTTGGAGATACTTCTGTGAAGGAAAAATTCCCAACGAATACTGTTGATAAAATTGAGACTTCTATGCTTCCAATTTTAGAGCAAGGTAACATTGAAGGGAATTTAGCCCCTAAGTTTAATGAGTTCTCAAAAGACTGAAAAACAGTTGCACGGGACTTATTCATCAGAGAAGGATGTTGCAGCTTCAGACTCAAATTTAGTGAAAGTTGGAGTTGTCTCTCCTAGTGCTGATCACATAGATGCTCAGGAGACTGCCATGGAACCTCCTTCGAAAAACAATTTTGATGCAAGTGACTGTGACTCACGTGTAAGAACTGGAACTTTAGACAGCACGGAGATTCATGCCCCCGAGCCCAAAAGTGAAACCAGTGATGCCGGGGTCACTAGTCAGTTTAGTCCACAAAAGACAGGGTCAAGCTGGGAAATCTCATTTTGGCACTTTGCAAGACTCATCTGACAATGAACTGATATATGAAAAGCCCGATTCACCCGAGACATCTTTCTCTAGCGCAGAAGATGTTGGAGATGAAGATAAAGACCATACGAGTGATGAGGATTTTGGAACTGGTACTGATTTTTCTAAACCATCAATCAAAACCTCAGGTCCTGATCCTAAGGACAAGAGAGAGTCTGATATTGAACTTGATTATGGCTTGGATGATGCTTTAGAAGTTGCTCGTAAAGTCGCGCAAGAAGTGGAGAGAGAAGTGGTTGATTATAAAGAACGATCTTGCAGCTCTTCAGAGAAATTTAGGCTGCCAAGCAGCCCAGATTCTATAAATGCTAATGAGGACCTACCAACTGAGGTTGAACCAAAGGAAACCCCAACTGGTCCAAATCTTACTGACGAGGAAAGTCATAAAGAAGTCCACTCGATGAATGAAGTAGACATGAAAAGTTCAGCAGAAAATTCTGTAAATGACCCGGATTCTTTACGTGTTACTGAAAAAGACACACGAGAGCCAGAAAGTTAACACCACAGGGAAGAGCATGTGTGATTTTGACCTAAACGATGAGGTTTCTTCTGATGATATGGAAGATGCACTGAATTCTGGTTCTACTCCTATTTCCGTTGTTTCTGCTTCAAGGGCATCAGCTGCTCCTGGATTTCCTGCAGCTCCTCTGCAGTTTGAGGGTGCTCTTGGGTGGAAAGGATCTGCTGCTACTAGTGCTTTTCGCCCGGCTTCTCCTCGTAAAACTTCTGATATCGGTAAAAATCTCGGATCCACTGATATGTTGAAGCAAATGCCAGATCGCTTTGATTTTGATCTGAATGTGACAGAAGGGGGTGATGAGAAACCTACAGACTTCATATCTGGGAAGCATGTTCCCATTTCCTCCAGTCTTCATTCCACAGAATCTTCATTGGAAGCCAGTCCAAAGAGATCAAAGAGACTCAAACTGGATTTAAACCGCATCAGTGATGATAGCGACGCTCCTCCATCATCGGACTTGAGACTTGAGGGTCAGCTCTTCCTCAATCGGAATGGCCTCAGCAGTCCATCTCATTCCTCAGCATCGTCATCGATGAGGAACATCGATCTCAATGACAGGCCATTTCTTTTCAATGACACTGCTTCAGATCAAGGTAAGTCTTCGCAAAACCTAATAAGTGGCTTCGGAGCGGTAAAGCAAGACGAGCCAGCCATATCCATCATGGGTGCAAGAGTGGAAGTGAACAGAAGGGATTTTAATTTCACTAATCGGATTTCATCTAACTCAATGTTGTCAAATGGCAAGTCCTTAGAGCCTCCATCTTCATCGGCAGACGCTCACATGTTCCGGTCAGGTTTCCTAGGAATGGGTCCTCCCATCTCTTACTCCCATTCTCCTGTTTTCGGCCTGACAGCGCCGCCTGGCATGTCAATGTACGGACCTGGCAGCGCTGCTACTTCAGTCCCATACATGGTAGATTCAAGAGGAGCTCCTTTCGTGCCTCAAATATTCGGTTCAGCGTCGCCTTACATGCAACAGCAGCCACCATTCATTCTGAATATGGCAACTGGTTCTTCAACCTGTGCGGGGCCCTCAAGACCTCCTAGCCTTGATCTCAATTCTGGACTTGCCATTGAAGGAGGAGGTAGCAATCGGGATAATTCAATGGTCTTGAGGCAATTCTTGATGCCCGATCCTGGTAGGTCATCATTGGAAGAGCAGTTGAGGGCCCCCAACTACCACCAGCCGTCGTCCTCGAGTTGGTCTGCTCAGAAAAGGAAGGAACCTGATATCGGCGGCTGGGAGTCATACCCAGTTAATAACTACAGACCGCCTCCGTGGAACTGAAAAAAGTCGAACAAGTGGCAATTAATTTAAATCCAACAGGCTAATTCAAAGGTTGATTGGAAGTGGATTTAGCACAGAATAAGGGTTTGAGTATGCAATTGATTTTTATGACAATTTTTTAGGGATAATTGTTCTAGTTTTGTTTCAGTTTTCTTTGGGTTTTTTCCATAGTTTTTATTTTTTATTTTGATAAATTGATATAGGCCAGTTTCAAACCATAGAAGGCTTTGGTAAAGGTAGTTGTAATTCTTGCAATATACTTATAACAGAGAAATTTGAAGGAAACAAAACAGCTTCTTCCGTTTTCTTCTTTTCATGTGCCCTTTTAAGCTGTGTATACATCATTCACAGGTGGTTTTGCTCTATGGACTTGGAATTCGATAATATATAATTTTATAGACAATGAGAACAACTGGACGATGCTGGAGTTTGTTTAAGAAACTTCTATACGTGAGAATCCACACAATGTTCGAGAAAAATTCAAACGGGCATTATAGGATATTATATTTATAAGTCCCCGTATTTATTCAAAACACATGCGGAGGTTCTTTGTTGAAAAAAGGTTCGGAGGTCTCTTTAACTTTCATAAACACGCTCGTAAGTCCCTCTGGTGATGTATCGTATATTCACGGTGATATGGAGTATGAAAAATGCTTAGAACATAGACTAATATATATGCTAATGTTGCGACTCTTATAATGATGATGATAAATATATCAGTAGTCCAAAAATATCCTTAAATCAGCTCAAATTTTCTTTTTCTTTTTTTAATTTTACCCTTGTTTGCAATTTCTATAAAGATCTCTCTACTTAAATTTCCTAGTTAATTATCTTCTTCCAAATACTCTAATTCTTTTTTTAACTTTACCCTTGTTGCAATTTCTATAAAGATCTCTCTACTTAAATTTTCTAGTTAATTATCTTCTTCCAAATACTCTAATTTCCTTGGTTGTATCATTATGACATGATTTAGGGATGATTTTGAAACTCATCCAAAATCAAACTTATCGAAATCATCAGACAAAATCGGGTGAGTTTGTTTGTCATTACAGGACATGACTCCCGCCAAACGTGGGTCTAGAAATCATAACATCCCAATTTGAAAATCATCAATTCTACCAATATCTTGGGATTATCTCCTTCCTTTGATTTCTTTGCTTTAAGCTTCTGGCATCTGTCACACATCCCAAAAGCAGCTACATTAGCTGAATTCTCGTTGATTTTTTGATTTTCTAGTTTGTGTTTTGAGGATTTGTTTAATATACTTGCGTGGACATTTGCGCAAGCAGAAAAGAAAACGATACTTGAAGTGCTTGTTCATGCTATATTTTTGCCGCTGGAGACATACTTGTTAATTTTCTTCTTGTTACGAAACAAAAAAAAAAAAAAAAAAGAAAGATATTACTGGGCCAAACAAAAGAGGAAACTTTGAACTCGAGGAAGTCAGACAGGATGAGCAAAATAAACATACTTTTCGTTATTTTCTTTTTCTTAAAAACCTGTCTACGTAAACGTATGCCTATTGATCACTCAATCTAATTGAACATATAAGCAAACCATCAAGACAAGGGAAGCTAATATGATATCATCGTCTTAAACCGACTTCACCCTTTACAGACAGCATCTAGTAGCATGGACCCAAAGAGAATGAACTTCTTTCATCGCCGAAACAACGCTGGCAGTATAATTAGATATCACCACAGTTTAGAAGAAACGATGCAAGGAATCAGATTAGAGGGTCTAAAAGCACAGCCCTACATTGTTCATTTCTCAGCATCCCCTCAACATAGCAATAAGACAACGACGACGTCCCCACAGTTCTGCATGTTTGAGTGTTTCAACTTGGAATTCTCATAAATAGCAACATCATTTTGATAACTAAGAAGACCTTCACTCATCTATTCAATTCACTTTATTGTTCCTCTACTTCTACTATCACTACAAGTATCATACAAGTAGTACTGCGTCTAGCAATGGGCAAACTAGTAATGGACAAACCGAGCTCAGGCTGTGAACAGTTCAGCTCAGCT
>JANIEQ010000730.1:0-15569 GCA_024708375.1 Oxalis stricta | reverse complement strand
GGGAAATTACGGGAAGTAACGAACAAGATAAAATAAGGATATGAGTTTAGGATCTCCGAGAAGGCACGTTAACGCTTTCGGATTGAATCAATTCGGTGGTTCACTCCAAACTATTCAATCGGATACAATGGGGGAAAAAAAAAGTTATTTCTCCCTGACCCCCGAGCCGGGGCTGCAGCACTTGGACCCGCCGAGGGCTGCCGCCCCTTGGACCCCGCTCCCGCGGGCGCTGCCCCTGGACCCCGTCCCCCCCCCCCCTTAGGATCATAAAAACATTTCATATAAGCGTGCACTCTTACATGATGTCTTATTATGATTAAAAGCCAGATCAACCAAGTTAATCCAATTACGCTAAAATATCCAGCAAGACCGCTAGTCGTATGAAGGAAAGTTTTGCAGCAAAACGCAATGAATAACCCCAAATTAAAGGAATCTAGTGAACAAGAAATACAACTAGTATGGCGATCATGGTTTAAAAAATATATCAGGTAGTGATAGTCTATACAACTTTAAAAGTTAATTCCCTGATATAACTATTTAATTTATTTGTCTATTTAACAAGGGTCAGGTATTCCATAACTTAAATTCCTATGAACAAGAGGGAAGTATCACTCTCTAAACCAACCGAAAGAAATAAAAAATCATAGCAAGAGTGTTCAATCTATGCATGGTCCCACATCAATGAAACGGTCAAATTTACTTTTGTTTCTTAGGCTCAGAATAATCTATACAATACCATACCAGCTTGTCCATGTCCGGAGGATAGAAGTTTGCACCAGGTGGTTTCACCAAAGGAAATGCAGTTGTATATTCTAGTCCTTTCCAACCAGGAACTGCCTTCATCGCTTCAGGAAGCAACTTTACAGCTGAATCCGCTGTTGTCAAAAATGCCTCATTTTCATCAAGACAGGACCTCCACAAGAGTATCAGGAGCATATCTATTGAGTTTACAACTTTTTTTTCTCTCTTTTTCTTTTGTAGAGACAAACTGCGTTCCACTGGGTTATCTATGTACCTTCGAAATTTGGTGTGAAATAAGAATCAAGAATATATGAAATTCTAGAAAATGAAAAATTTCAACCCAATTAGGTAACAAAATTCACCAATTTGCTATATTCCGGGCATAGCTAAGCATAATAATCCTTTCTAATGGTAACATCAGACTGTCAGATTTCAGGAAGGCTTTACAAGCTGTGCAGGTGGTCTACAAAGTATCACAAGCCACAAATACACGAGGAAACAAAGTTTGAATCTCAAATTCAATTCAATACAACATTAAATAAACTACAAATCTTGCCCTCTTTATCCACTAAAATAATTAAGAAAAGAGGCAATAAAGTTAGTTTAAAGGTCGACATAGTCATGGAAGACCTTGCTGTATAGCAGATTTTAGCCTTGTGGTTTAGAAGATGATTCTGTTAAACATACCACATGGGTGAAGAAAATGAAGATCCCCAAGTCAAATGGGAGACGATTATCCCTTGCATTACGATGAATTGTCTAATAAAATATAAAGGTTTAGGTATTTAAAGCACTGAAGTTCATCAAAATATAAACTAAAAGAAACAAAAGGCTCGAGAGAAATAAGAAGGCGTTCTGATGCACTAACCATTCTTGAAGAAACACAAATATCAACTCAAATGCATCATTGGGTAGCTTTATGCCTAATTCTTCTTCAAGCTCCCCTCTGAATGCACAAAATATCAACTATTAGCTCAAGCATAATAGAAACGCACTAAAAGAAGCTGTTGTGTGCTCTCTGCATAAATCCAAACATGAACTTCCCAGTGATAATCTCCATCTCGATGAACATCTCCCCTACAAAAAATCGAAACATTCACAATAAGAGAAAAATTACAGACAAAATCAAAATGAATGAAATTTTTTTCAAAGAGAAAACAAACTTGCCTGGGTTTAGAGATGCCAGTCTTTACAATGTTTTTCTTTCAATAGCCTACTTTGGAGCCTCCGATATCTGACTGATGCTCTGTTTGAGCCAATGTCAGTTGATGAATTCACCGAGTCATTGTGCAAGAAGAAGATCGCAATTAAAGCTCTATTACTGGATCAGGTCAATATGGCTCTGCTCTTTCAAAGTAATTTATGATTTGTTACCTTTCGTTTAAATTACTGACTTTGAGTTTGTTCAATGTTGAAGAGTTATATTTCAGGTATTTGGAGCTGGGTTGCAGATGATAGTGCTATACCAAGTAAGTACTTACTGTGTTTTCTTATATCACAGAATACATAGCTTCAAACTTCAATTCTGCTCCACTTTCAAATTTAACTCATATTCTTTTAGCATTGCAATGATGAAGCTTGTTTATATTTTCTGTCTTTTTGTTTACTTCCTGTTCAGTGTACTTTACATTGTGCCAAAATTCAATGTGCTAGATATTGTAATATAAGAACGGCTATGGTGAGGAAAAAAAGGGCAAACCCCGGTGCGTTAAGGATCCCCGCTTTGGGGGATATGGTGAGAAATATTAATAAAAATATCATTGTACATTAATATGTATTCAATTTTAACAGGCCAGAATCCATCCACTGCAAATTGCATCCAGCCTATCCAAAGAAAGCTGTGCGGCTCTGCACAAGAGCATCGAGGAGCTAAGAAGTTTGGTGGCACACAAAGTTTTTCTTGTATATATGGGCATGTGTGTATATAATACATATATGACATGAATTCCTTATGAAACTGTAGAGAATTAACTTGTAGGTTATTCAATATTCGGTCAAAGTTGATGATGACAACAGCCGTTTTCCTCTTGAATGGTTGTTTCATTATCGATGGGGCAAGAAAGCTGGAAAGGTAAATGGTAAGAATCTTCTGACTTCAGATAAAAAATGATTTTACAGGTCCTTGGAAAGGCAGTTGAAGTTGGAGCAGATAGTACTCAGTTTCCTGAAAATTGGATTTTTCACTCTCGTGAGAAAAAGCCTGGAAAGGCATTTGTTGATGGTTTGGCTTCTCATCTCATGTTTCTCTTTATACAAGAATTACCCAACTTCTTAGTTGCTTGTCTGTTCTCACGGTCAGGCATATGTAAATCTTATTTCATGTTCTGAGATTCTCCGACTTTAGTGCCTCAGTCAAGTCTAATGACATTCTCTGACTTTAGTGCCTCAGTCAAGTCTAATGAGATTCTTTGAAGAGGAAAGTTGTTAAAGATGAGGATGAGGATGAGGATGCCGATGCACCGGAAAGTGAGGCTGAGGAAGCTAAGGAAATCACAAAACCTAAAAAGGCATCGAACCCAAGAGGCAGAGGGAAGAAGCCTGCAATGAAAAAGGAACCCAATGAAACCGATGATGACGACGACTGCGCTGGAGATGACGACGACAGCGCTGGGGATGACGATGATGGAGTTCGAAATGGGAAATCCAGAAAGGTAACCAATAATAAACCAGCTAAGGTAGAGGAGGCATCTAAAACAAGGGCTAGTAGTTGACTCTTCTTAATCGAGTAATCGCTCTGTTTTGATCCTAACTCTGTAATATTTTACCTTACAGGAACAGATCAAAAGAATCCTCTATGAAGTTTGATTCTGCAATGGTTACACCTATGAAGAGGTAATAATGAATGACAAAAATATTGCATAATTTATATAGCTTCAACTACACGTCACCTAGTAAATCGAATCGCTCTTTAGTTTTTCTGCTTAATGCTTGAGATCTTGGATGCTCCTGTTTCCGTTTTGTTGACTTTCTGTTATCTTGACAGTACTGAGAAAACCAAGAAACTGCGAAAGAGGAAGAATTGCAACAAAGCTGGTAAAGAGAGCGATCTTTACAAGAGAAACAACTTCCACGCTTCTGAAACCCTTCTATCCTTGATACTCAACAAGGGACAGAATCGTAAAACAGCAGTCCTCTCACTAAAGAAATCCAGCTCCGAGCTTCCCAGCCTCCTCAACCAATTCTCCGCAACAATTGCCGGTACTGGTATCGCCGTTCTATTTTCCGTGGTCTGCAAGTTAGCTTTCGGGAGGGTAGGTTTCGGTCCGTCGAAAGTCTTGAATACTGGTTTGGGCGTTGTGTTGGTTTGGCTTTCATGGGCATTTAATAAACTCAGGGACACTGTTGTCCATATCAGCAAGAATGCCAGTAAGTTGAGTTTGAAAGAAGAGGAGATGATGAATCAGGTGGATAAAAGCGTAAAAGAGATTTACCTTGGAGCGGCTGCCTTGTTAGCTGTGGTAGTGCTTAGGCTTGCTTGAGCATCAAGAAATTGAGTCGATTAATCGCAAGTGTAAATGCTGCCGGATAAACTAGATTGTAGATCTCAGAGTCACCGGACTGTAATGTCTAAATACAGTATTACTTGTACAATGCAATTTTGATTAATCTGTCCTTTTATTCTAGTTTTTTACAAGCGTCATTTTCTTCTCTATGCTTATAAAGTCATTTTAAGTCTCCCGAAAATTCTCACAGCCGTCGAAACTAATCTCCCGTTTCAATTGTAGCGCACGAAGTCGTAGGAAACTGGCCACAATATGCTTATGAAGTATTTAAAAATGAAATTTCTATTAAAAAAATTACATTCAAATGACTAAAATAAATTGACATTTTATTTCTCATGACATAATTAAACAGAGATATCACAAAGGAATAGAAATTGCACAAAGGAATGCAAATAGATCACATAACGATTAAATTAATTAGAAATCCTAGCTAATTATTGAAGCAAAACATCTTTGATCAATCTGTCAAACCCAGCAGCAGAAGATCCTCCTTCACTAGTAGCTTGATCAGCAAGCTTCATCCATTTCGACGCGTTTTCTCTCTTCTCCTTCCCATCCTCACCGACCATCATCTCCTTCACAAGCTTAGCCAAGTCATTTCCATTCACATTCTTGTCAATTTCTATACCATTCTTCCACTCCAAGCAAGCCTGCCTACTATTCAATGTCGGCTCAATCCCATGAGGCCAAGAAATAACCGGAACGCCACTCGTCACTGTCTCCAACATCGAGTTCCAGCCAGCATGACTCACAAACAACCCAACAGATGGATGCTTCAACACTTCCTCTTGTGGACACCATGAAACTATAAGACCTCTCTCTTTTGTCCTTTCCACAAACCCTGATTTTTCTAAACTTGACACACCTTTATCATTACTTCCCTTCACAATATTTGGTCTAAGTACCCACAAAAAATCAAACCCACAATTCTCAATCCCACTTGCAAACTCATTCAATTCCTCCTCTTTTAAGGTAGTAATGCTACCAAAACTCACAAACACAACTGATTTAGGCTCCCTCTTGTCTAACCAATTTAGGCATTCTCTGTCTACTTTCCATAAATTCATTTCCAATGAGTTATAGAGTTTAGGGTTCGGCAGTTGGCGGCTTGTGAGCTGTGATAGAGGACCGATTGTGTAAATCGGAGGGAAATAGGAAGCAAGAGCTCCTATTACACGCTCTTCCAATTCATAGATGGTGTTTATGATGAGTGCCGATGATTTTTTAGCGGTCTTCATCTGAATCAATCGCGACCTCTACAAGTAGGTCAGTAGGATTTTTTGTTAAGGAAAACGATGCCAATTCGTTTAGCCGGATACTTTCCATGCCCGATATCCTTTCTAGTGGTGTATTTAGATCATAGGCGTCATTCGTTTTGCAGCTCTCATCTGCGAATCAAACAAATCATTAAACCTATAAGCTCTACATCAATTATTTGTACTTGAAAGATCAAATATTCTCATATATAAATGCTACAACTTGTAGCTTGATGGCATCATAAAAAGGAAAAAATGGAAAATTTGTTAGACGTTATAACTTTGTACGAACAATTAAATGAACATACATTGACCAATCATCGACACAGCGTGTGTGATTGTGAGGACTAGGGTGCCACCCATTCGGAAAAAAAATAAAAATGAAATTTGTATATATAAACTATATATCATTATGCAAATCCCCTGTCTACAAACATTGAAGCGCTGGAGTGGTTTTGTTATAACATCATGAGGCGTGTGGTCACTGGTTTGAAATCAGGCATTTCCTCTTTCGAGAGGTCACATGGAAAAATGGACTTTAGGTGATGGATTACTATTGTATATATTAAGCATATCAAAATAAAAAATTAATGCTTCACCAATTATACTTGGCACTTATTTTCTCATAATCATAAATAATGGCTTCACCAAATGAGTTCAACACTTCTTTTTCTTATAATTAGACCATAATCACATTATGACTAGTGAGAATTATACCAATTTCTTTAATAATTTTAAGAAAACTTTCTTTTACAAAAAAAGAAAATAATTCTTAGTTAGTTTTCTGTCGTATCCGATTCTAGATCCGCCCATGCGTGTCTATGAATCTCATCTTGATTATACATCCACTTTGTCACGAATAAAGTTGGGATGCTATTATTTCTCAAAACTTAAATTTAAGTCAAATTAAGTAAATGGGTTGAAAATTGTTTTCTATCCACTAATTAACTTATTACTGATAAGTAGAAGAATCCTTGAACTTCAATTCAATTCTTTTATACTCCTTCTTTTACCTAATTACTACTTCTCCAAAATAAATGCAAATATAATTTGTATGTAAAAATTTTGCTATCTATTTTGAAGACGGAATAAATATTTATCATTTTTCATATGTAAAATGCATAAAAAAACGACATGATTAGGTACGGAGGTAGTACAAAACAACATATATACTGTATATATAAAATCAATAGATGATTGATCCAGAAAGTGTACCTTTAAGAGGAATAAGACCTCTTTTAAAAAGTTCCTCAAAATGATAATACCCCATAAGTCCACAAGCCGAGGCAGTAAAAAATTGAGCCACCGGGATACCGAGTTGTTGCGCGGCGGTCAACGGAAAAGTCAAGACAATATCGGAGACAACACAGGTGACCGGAGGAACATCCGACGAGCTATTAAGCTTTAGTAAAAGCTCCTTAAATGGTGCCACACTGTGTTTCCTTGTTGAATCACA
Organism: Oxalis stricta; assembly: GCA_024708375.1. Classification (NCBI taxonomy): domain Eukaryota; kingdom Viridiplantae; phylum Streptophyta; class Magnoliopsida; order Oxalidales; family Oxalidaceae; genus Oxalis; species Oxalis stricta. The sequence goes on along the minus strand of JANIEQ010000730.1, from coordinate 8,613 downwards.
TACCAAATCAGTATGAAACCTGGTCTCCAAGACAGCAGAATCAGGAAATCCGTCCGGAACCGTTTCGAACCGGAAATCGGACAAGCCGTCGACGAAATCGGCCCCCATGGTTTCGATCAAACGTTTGTGCATGACCTCAGTGTTGACAAATGTGATGTGAAATCCTCTCGAGTGCAAAAGCTTTCCGAACTCTATTAGAGGATTGATATGACCTTGTGCTGGATATGAGACTATAACTGCGTGTGGCGCCATGAGTTGTGCTAGTTGCTTAATTTCTTGATGAGCTTTTGGGGAATTAGATTATTATTATGACATGTACAACTTATATATAATTAAGAGAGCAGTTAATAACCAGTACGTATTGACCAATTGGTTGTCGGGATAGAGTTTCATCCTAGAAATTATCTTCCATAAATAAGAGGAGGATGTGTATTCCAAAACCAATTAAAAAAGAGAAGCAATTAATGGCCAACTTATATTCTTTTTGATACATAGTGCTAGCTACATTTATCGTTTCTTTTGCTAAAAAAATAGTAGTTTAACTTTAATATTATTCTTCGTATCAAAATAAATGCAAATTTTCACATATAATTTGCATTAAAAATTTTACATTTATTTTGGGACGAAAAGAGTATTAAGAGTCCAATTCCAATCCTTAGAAATTGAACGCGCAGCGCGTGAAAATCCAAATAAGTAAAAATTTAGCTAATCCGTTTCATATGGGCACAGTACTTTCGTACACTTAGTTTTCGCGAGGTGAACATGGAATAGTCATCCCGGAAACGTTGTTTTCGGAACAACTAATTTGGATTATGGAATTTTAATTATACTTAAAACCGGTAATGTCAATCACGGTTTGACCTGAAACCGGTAACCAATTTCACGGTTTTAATTAAAACCGGAGAATCCCATTCACGGTCAACCACGGTTTGACCTGAAACCTACAACCACATTCACGGTTTCAGGTGAAACCGGTTACACGGTTTTATCTTGAAAACCGGTAATAACATACCCGATTTGACTTGGACGGTCCGGTAATGACATTCCGATAATGGGATCAATTATTTAATTTAAAATTGGTGACCAACAACCATTTTGTTTGGTTTGAATCTTCTTTAATGGGCTATAATTGAGACTTTATGAATTATGATTCATCATATTAGGATTCTTTAATTGGCTATAACAAATTTTTTTATTATTAAAATAGTAAAAATAAAAAATTTGGTTTAAGTATGAAAAGATGAAATTATTATACTCATATTAAGGTGGTTGAAGGTGACCAACAGTGGATATGAGTTTCTACAAGTCAATGTGATGTAGCGTGAGGGTTTTGTTATTTTAATTTCGTCTTAAAAATATGTTTTTTGTTTGTATGCCAAGATAATTATCCAAAAACATTCTAGAAAAGAAAATATAAGACATCATTATCAAGTTTTTGTTAGCCAAATTCACAACATGGATCGGTTTGGTCAACAGGATCCGGCCGATGATTTTGATTGCAAATCAATTTTCTTTCCTTTGTATCCATGTGCATGGCTTAATTGACTTACTAACAGAGTAACTGAGTAACGATTTTGACTTGCTACTTCTAGCATGATAATTTGTATCTATATATATAATTGAATTATGCATTGGACGATCAAGCATTTGACCGGTAATGGGATTACCGGCATTGATGTCAGCTTTGATCGATATTGGGAGTATTGGACAATATGTTTTATTCGTCCGGAATTGACATTTCCGATCGTAGCTAGTTACTGCCATTAGGTTTTAGTTTGAGAAATTCAATTCCAGAAAGGACACAAAATATGCACAGCCAACTCAATTCTGAATAAAATGTTTAGGTATTTTTTAAGAAAATACATTTATAATTTTCTGCGTTTCATCTTTCCCGGTCACTTTTTCGACCGCCGTCCCTGGCCCCATTCCCGTCGAACAGCTCCGGTTGTCGTCTTGAGGAGGTCTCGTCAGGATGGCGTGTGTCTATGTCGGATTTGGTGGTGTGGGTCGGTTTTCGGATCCTCTCCGACGGTCTTCTCCGGGCGTTCTTCTCTCTTAGTGGCGTTCCCCTCAACCTGTCCAACTCTCCCCACAAGCTCCCATCCCGTCGACCTCCACAACCCATCTTCGTCTCTGTGTTGGTTCAATTCCTCGCTCTCCCCTTCGTTCTTATTTCCAGCTCCTATCGTTAAACATACCCAGATCGCATCTTCCCTTCCTCCCTCAAGCTCGACTTCCACTCACTTCGGTCTCCCAACATACAACCATCTCCCAGCCTCAATCTCAGTAGTCCCACCCCCACAAATACCTCCTTCCATTAGCGACACCCCCTGCTCCCACAACCACCGCCTGTACCGCTCCTCCAGCTCTCTAATGGCAAAATGTCTGGACCCAATTCATCTTCCACTCCCTAAACCAACTCCTACCACAATCTACTTTGAGAACTTCCCATCGAATTGGACGGCCAGAGACATGAAATCGCGTTTCGATCATTTCGGTGTAATTTTGAGTTTATGGGGTCATACCTAGAAGAAACAAAATTGGGCGTCGTTATGGTTTCTTGAAAGTTTCAATTAGAAGCCACGAAATGATTGATTGCCTGAATAAAATTTGGATTGGTGACTTGAAGATTCGGCAAATGTTGCGAAATTCTCAAACTCGGGTCCGAATGCATCCATGGCTGACTTAAACAGAAACTGACTAGCAAATGCAAATGGCCTTGTTTCCAGAAATAGAAGGATGAATGAAAAGTCACAAAATTCTCCCTATCTTGGTTACTATAGAAAGAAGGAGATTCCTAAATGGCTAACCATGTGTGTCATCGGAGGTGTCAAAGAATTTGAAACTCTGCCAAAGCTTGAAGGCTCGTTTGAACAAAACAACCTCGATGTAGCGATCAAGCCCCTTGGTGGTAAGGAAATCATTGTTTTGTTCTGAGAACAATCTGCGTTAAAAGAGTCCTTTGGTCCTAAGCATTGTTGGATAAATGAGGTTTTTGAATTTTGGCGTTCTTGGGAAGTTAGTTTGGCTTAGAATTGATGGCATTCCTTTGCATGTGTGGGAAAAAGATTTATTTGTGAAACTTGTTTCAAAGTTTGGTGACTTTATTTGTCTTGACCAAGCCACAGAAGATAAAACTCGTCTTGACATTGCAAGGGTTCTAGTTACTTCTCATATTAAAGGCGCAATTGATAGAATGGTGAATGTTCGGACTGATAACAGAGATTTCGACGTTGCAATCTATGAAGATAGATTTACGGACTTCAATTCAGTGCCCGTAAATTCGAATAGTGATTCAGAATCTGTTGTCTTAGAGTCTACTTTGAACTCTTAATCTTTGAATTTGGCAAGTGGTGATCATGTTCGACAAATTGTTATTTCTGAAGTTAACCCCTCGGTTCAAGAGCCTACCCTACTTTGTTTCCTCATATCCCTCCGTCTTCCCCTATGTCATATGAAGATTCTGACTCTGTGTCCACAGAATTATCTTGCTTTGACTTCCGTATTGTGCCTTGTCACCAGCTTCTGGCCCTTAAAATCTCTAAGACTACTTCTCCTGCCCCTCCAACTTCTCCACTACCTCTTTTTCTCAACCAAAATTTAATCCAACTCTTGAAAAACCTTTGGTATTCCCAAGGATTGTTCTCTCTCCCCTTCCCTATGTGACTTCCCCAATGGCATTAATTGATCACTCTTGCCCCCAAAACTCCCTACTTTTAATTTCAAATGAGCTGCAAATTCTAACTGTGACTTTTCTTATAATTCTCCAAACCTAAGAAGAAAAAGGAAAGCTAGAAACTTCAAATCTGTGAGCCCCTCTGGCTCTATAGATTCGGTTAATTTCGATTTCCTGATCCTTAAACCAGTTGCCTCCTCCACTTCTTTTGATATTGCTCACTCAAACATAAGATTAAGGAACCAAGATAATGTGTCAGGAATCATTTCTCAGGCTGAGAGGATTGTCCACAGAGTCCTCAACTCAAAACTTTTTCTCAATGGCTCGTATTCTGCAGATATAGAAGCAGCTAAGGATCTTCTGCGTCTATCTTCCTAAATTGAGTAAGTTTTTACTTCTCTTACTTTGATAAGAATCATCAATATGAATATCCTTTCGTGGAATAACAGGGGAATCGGATGCTACAGTAAAAGAAAAGAATTAGTGAGTTAATTAAATCCCATGATCTTGACCTTGTGTATATTCTGGAATCAAAATTGGAAGGCATAAATGATAGAATGGTTTTTTTTGTCTGGAATGATACTGAAGTAAAAGTGGACTGCCTGTCCTCCTGAGGGTATGTCTGGAGGTATTATTGTCGCTTGGCGGGAATCCTCCTTTAAAGTTCAGAAGATTGAAAATTCAAACCAGGCTATTATTTTATTTGGCTCCATGGTGAAACATGATTTTGACTGCAATATTGCTTGTATCTATGCAAGTACTTCTTTCAACTAGCGAAAGCAACTTTGGGAATCCCTTCATTGTAGTATCTTGTTCCTCTTCTACTCCTTGGCTGGTGATTGAAGATTTTAATGATATCCTAGTAGAAGATGAGCGAAGTACCAGGAAGATAAATAGGCATCACGCTGCTGCTTTCTGAAAGTGTGTAAATAATTGTAATTGGATGGAATTCTAGCTAATCGGAAGAAAATACACTTGGGGAAACAGTATTTGTCAGAGTCGTATCGGTAAAGCGTTTGCTAGTGCCACTCTATATAATAAGTTCTCAAACCTGAAGCTGACATCCCTTAGTTAAACACACCTTCCAGATCACTGCCCTATCAAGCTTGGAATGGACCTAACAGACTGGGGTCAAAAAACGTTTAGATGCATCGATGGTTGGTGGTTTCATAATTCTTTTGGTACATCCTCCAAGCAAAGTGGGATGGTATTAATAGAAGCTGTAATGAAGATACCACTTTTATTCAAAAACAGAATAAGTTCCAGTACCCTTTAATCACTTGGGACAAGGAAGTGTTTGGAGATGTGAATGAAGCTGTGAACTCCATCCAGAAGCAAGTAGATTTTCTCGATAAAAAACGTGATCAAGGCCTCCTTTCTACAATTGAATCTGATCAGCTCCTAGCTCTCCAATCTGATCTTTGACGAAAATCGCGTATCCAAGAAAGCTACTAGAGGCAGAATTCTAGAGAAAAGTGGTTTAAATTGGGCGACAAGAACACTCAGTACTTTCACTCGGTTGCCTCTCAAAGACAAAAGAAGAATCGTATCGACAGAATAGTGATTGAAGGGAATGTTCTGACTAGTCCAAATGACATCAAAAGTGTTGTTGTAGTTTATTTCAAAGAATTGTTCTCTGCTCCGAAAGCTCCCTCGATGAATGCAAGTTGCCTGAACTCTAAAAAGATCACCGACGAAGAGAAATTTCGCATTGAGCTTCCCCTTCTCTAGAGAAGAAATTAAAGCAGCTGTATGGGATTGCAATGGGTCAAAAGCCCCTGGACCAGACGGTTTTAAATTCAATTTCTACAAGAAAAGATATTCGAAAAGGATTTTCTAAAAATGTTTGATCAACTGTATGCTTCCGACTGCTTGTCGAATGGAATAAACAATGACTTCCTTACTCTAGCACCAAAAATGAGTTCCCCTACTTCCTTCAAGGACTTCCGACCTATAAGCTTGATGAATGGCGTTTACAAAGTGTTTTCGGAGGTTCTCACGGCAAGGCTTAAACCTCTTCTAAATGGGCTTTTCAGCATCAACCAAACTGCTTTCTTAAAAGACTGAAATATTCATGATAGATTTCTGTTGCATCAGAATTTATTCACTCGCTTAAATCTTCGAAGACTGCGGCTGGTATTCTCAAATTGGATTTCAACAAGGCTTTCGACTTGAGTTATATGGAAATATCTAATGGATATACTTTATTCAATGAACTTTGGGGAAAAATGGTGTCGATGGATAAAGTCATGTATCTCTACTTCCGAGCTGGATATCCTCATTAACGACCTTCCTACAGAATTCTTCTCCCCTAATCAAAGACTTTGACAAGGTGACCCAATCTCTGCCTTTCTTATTTATCATTGCTGCTGAGGCCTTACTAATTGTTAAAAGTTGTGGTTCACTGTAATATAATCTCTACCTTGAAGTTTTGGGATTCAGATGATATTTCTCTGCTTTAGTTTGCCGATGACTCTCTGTTATTCATCCGCCCTGATATTGAGAACTCGCGAGGCTGTCAAAGATATTCTGCAATGCTTCACTCTATGCTCTGGATTACGAATAAATTTCTCAAAATTTTCCCTTGTGGGTATTGGTTTGTCTCATGATGTTACTTGTGTTCTTGCGGTAACTTTTGGATGTAAAGTCGAAACAATGCCAATGAAGTATCTAGGATTCCCTTTGGGTGGTTCTCCCTCAAAAAGCAAAATTGGGAGTCCGTGCTCAAGAAAATAGATCAAAAGTTAGTGGGTTGGAAAGCCGGATCTCTCCTCAATCGGTGGAAGGCTAACTCTCATCAAAGCTGTTCTTTCAAACCTGCCTATTCATTATTTATCAGTCTTCGTTATGCCAAAAGGAGTTGCAGACAAAATTGAAAAAGGATGAGAATCTTTCTCACGGAGAGGAACAGGTGAGCGTGAAATTAACCGAATTAAATGGACTTCAGTCATTACACCTAAGGAGAATGGAGGACTTGGCATTGGATCCATCTTAGATAAGAACAAGGCCCTAATCTTTAAATGGATCCGGAGGCTAATCGATGTGGAGAATGTTCACCGGAAGTTCCATGTTACAGTCCAAATATGTCAATATGGACCATAATAGCTTCATTCAAGCTAGTAATAAGGCGAAGTTATCAGCACTTGGAAAAGGAATTTTTAGTGTTCTTTGATGAAAAAGATGAAGCAAACGAGAAATTACTAGACACTTTGTCTATTAAACTAGGAGACGGAAAGTCGATTAAGTTCTGGTGACAGGTGGATAGAAGAAATACCATTAAAAGACAAATTCTCCAGGGTATTTTCTATTTCTACAGGGAAGAATAACTCAGTTTTTGAAATGGGATTTTTGGACGGCTCTTTGTGGACCTGAGTGTTTGACTTGGAGAAGATCTCTGCGTCAGTGGGAACTCGAATTAGAGGCTGACATCCTTGGCTGTATAACTGATTGCATTCCTTCTACAAACTGCAAAGACTTTATCAAATGGATGCAAAACAATGATGCAGATTTCTTATAAACAAAATCCTGCTGCGCTTTATTGAAGAAATCGGTGAATATCCATAACCTGGAATTCATATCATTGGTGTGGAAATGCAAAACTCCTCCTAAGGTCAGTATATTTTTATGGCAAATACTGCAAAATCAAATCTTAACTCGGGATTTCTTCATTCTCATTCCATTCTACATCATATTCAGAATACTTTGCGTCTTGTACGTCATATAGAAACCTCTAACCATCTCCATTCTACATCATATTCAGAGATACTTTTGTTTGTCTGGGAATTGATTAAGTGGTGGGTGTGTCATTCTGTATGGTCTGATTTGTATCTATTCATCATTCATCGACCGTTTGTATCTATGGTTGAAAGAAGTAAGAGCATATGGCGGAGACTTACAAAAAGAAGAAATGCGGCAGGTATCTTATATTGACATCCATTATGAGCAACCTCTGGCCTTTCGTATCTAGCTCTGTCTTCTCCCCCATTCTTTTCCCAAATTACTCTTCATCCTTAGTCTTTCTATTTGGATCACTGCAAAGCAATCACTAGCTCAACTTGCATGTCAGTTTATGAAATAAGCTAAGACACACAATAAGCGCATGCCTTCAAATTAGAAGTTTAAAATGTAAAGAGAGGATGAGATAATAAAGATTGAAAATATGCTTTTGACTGAGTAGCCAATCAAGTAAGACAGTAAGGAATAAGTAAGACAATCGGGTTCGAGACCAATAAACAAATACCTGTTTTAAACAGTAAAGGACAACAGTGAGAAACATTATTATTATGCGATCGAAGACAAAAATAAATTAAGAATGGACTTATTATTACTGTGTGTTCACACTTCACATGCATTGATAATGCATCATTAATTACTTATAAACTCAATTATGAGCAGGTCAACGAGAATCAACATGTCGATAAATAAATCAATAATAATAAAATAGTACAGCGTATCAAAAAATTTTTCCAATGCAAGTTACAATTTAAAATTGGCGTTTGCTATTTTATATGAAATAGTACTTGTGCTAACTGCTATTTTATATTCATATTTATATTTTTTAAAGAATAATATAGTAATAAGTAAAGCTGAGGGGAAATTTTAAGAATTTGACTGTTTAATTACATTCAGATTGAGAGATTAAGATCTTCAAACTCAGCCGTTGAATTTGAGCAAAGTCTTGAAAGGTCAGTTCAGTTCAAGTGTTGAACATCCATCATATGGGAGATTACTATTCGATTTCCTTAATTTGTTGTCTGATATGCATGCGTCTTAAGTAAAATCCAAATGGCAAAGATAATATTATTATCCAACCTCTGTGGTTAACCCAATTACACTTTCTTAAATTAGAATCTAGAAGTGTGAAATTAAATTTTAAAACTTTGATTAATGCAAAAAGTTCAAAGGACTCGTGGTGTCTATGTATTAGTGTTGATTAA
>JANIEQ010000729.1:0-17702 GCA_024708375.1 Oxalis stricta | reverse complement strand
TTTTTGTCTGTATGGACTATTTGAAACTTTTCAATTGATCTCGAGGTTGCTTTCAAAGGAAAGCTTACAATATGGGTTTCTTTGCTTTCTCGAAGCTTCGCATACTTTTTGCTTAGTCTATTACACAACTGTGGAATTTACGTTGACTCAATTCATTCTTACGCATTGAGACTATGTTGTCCATGATTAGCATGCCCCAAATCCTTTTATGCCATAGTTGAGTTAACTCGTCTCAAGGTTCCAGCAAAGAATGAACCTTCTACTTCCTTCATCTTTCAATTTGAACATCTTGTTAACTTGTGGTATTCATGTGCACCAATTCTCTATCGACATTGAAGATCAAGCATTCTTCATTTTCAAAATAGACTCGCATACTTTTTTTCCAAGAGTTGACCTACACTTATCAAGTTTTAGTCCAACTCTGGAATGAAATACACATCCTCCAAGAATGATTTTCTTGATTTAGTCTCCAACTCCATAGTTCCTTTTCCCTCAACATGAGCTATTTCACCATTTCCAAACTTCAAGCTACATTCATGTTATTTGTCTTCTCAATAAAAAAATCTTCTCTCTTTGACATATGATTAGAGCAACCATTGTCAATTATCCATGCACTTTCCTTCTTCAATTTTCTTTATAATAGAACAAACCTCCACAACAAATACACTTTCTTCTTGTTCTGAACTTTCTCCCATATCTTATGGCTATTCCGAGAACTTTCGGGGCTTTGGTTTATAGCTATTTAGGGCTTTTGAGGCTCCATATAGGTGTTTGATGGCATTTCAGTATTTGGTTGGATGGCATTTGGTTGAGTATAACCTATCTAAGGGTAGTTAGAGGCTGGTAAACTAGTTTGTGGCTACAAGAAATGCAATATGGGCGAGTTGCATCTTGCCATTGTTACATTCTAGACTTGTTGGTCCAAGAGGCATAGTTCACAGATAATTGGTTTGGATTGAATATGCATTTGAGGTTGTCCTAAAGGGATAAAAGTTTGGATTCGGGTTAGGGTTTTGGTATTAATAGCTTTGCCTTTGCAAAGGGATGAAGCTCGGTAGATTCCTGTAGAAGTTTCTTGTTTTGAGGGTTATGTTGATCATTTGCCCATTTATCATAACAAACTAGGATCACGCATGATCTTTCTTCCCATAATAATTATAAACAGCTAATTCATGCCAAAAATAATTTCTTTTAAAGGGATTTGTACCTTTCACATAACTTGCATTTAGAGAAATTGACCCATGTTGATCGCTTTGGACCATTTTGACCAAACTGACTCCTTTCGTAACCTCTCTTCCTCCATTTTGGTCTCCACGAATTGAAATTATGATGTTGATATGGTTGGATTTGATGGTTTAGAAACCTTTACTAGTATGGTGGCTGGTTGATAAGGTTGAGCTAAAATTCTTGGTGATAAGCTGGCTGATATTCTTGGTTCGATATGGGTGGCTATTGTTGAGTGGCTCACGGGTATAATACTGATACCTTGAGTGGTTGTTGTTGATATGACTAAGATAGAAGATAACTAATTTGATTTTGTTGAGACTTGGCTATTGATTACGAATTGATGCTTGTGCCCAGGTGGAGTTGACTCTAGATTGAGTTGGACTATCAGTGGTTATAGTCTTTGCGACAGGTGGATTCTCAGATAACTGTGAATCTTTCACTCCTAAATATCACTTCATCTCTCTCCTCCTTAATTCATACCTATTCTCATGTACCTTCTAGAGCAACGAAGAAATCTTCTGGTGTCACTAAATCGGGATCTCTGGTATAATCTTTATCCTAACAGTGAAACCACAGCTTCAAATCTTGAGCATCCTATCCATTAACCTCTATCATCATTTCTCCTCTGCTACACCAACATTATAGTACTTCATTTGTTGAGCCAAAGTCATAAACCCTTCCCTAAGCCTCACTAATGACTCCTCATCCTCAAGTCAATAATCATATTATTTCTCTAGCTTTCTTCCTTTGAACCTTCTAGTTAGTTCGGATCCTTCATACTCCATTTTCATTTCTCATAGATCTCTTTTACACTTCTCGAACTAGCTATTTTCCTCAAAATACTCGCTATATACTGCACTTCTCTCAAGAAATCGTATGCCTTCTACATCTTGCTCAGTCTCGGACATCTCTTAATCTCTTTCGTTCATCAGCTTAAAGTCATTATAAGTCTTTCCTACTGAGCAGATCTTATATTCCAGACTCTCTAGTACACTCTAATAACCAAGCATTAGACAAATGATCTCTAGCTATAACGCTGACTACATATCAAACTATTCTCTTTTGAACTTTTCCAAATTATCATGTGCATACATGATAAGTGATTTGGTTAGGATCATCGCCATCTTGTCTTCTCGAGAATCAGCTCATGATCGTCACGCTTTGATACCACTTGATAGATCTGGCCGGAACTGATCTTCACAGCAAAGAAGACGACAAAGGACACAATCCAACTCAAACTACTAACTAGAACTATATGCTTGTGACTAAAGAAATCGATTCACACAAAGATGAAATCAATGATGTTAACGGCTTCCATTTTATTGATTTGATGAGATATACTATAGTTGGGGGTTTTCCTCACAGGGTTTATAGGGTAGTTGAATCCTAAAATAAACTAAGGCTAGGTCGATTTTTGTTGTTCTATAAGTACTAAAATGCTAAAAGAAATTTAAAATTGGAAAAAAGATTGATGAACTTTCAATTTTCTACCGATTTTATTAAAAAGCTCATAACTTGAAAAGGAAATACAAGAGATCTTATATAGTGATCCCAACATAAACCTAGACGTCATAAATCCTAATTACAATAATTGAAAATTGGAAATTAGGAGTTGATTTGATAAAACAGACAAGCATAAAAGCAAAAACAGCTAGTGGTTTTAGGACCACTTACATAAAATGCCAAATGACAAGGCAAATCAGATTTTCTTGCTCTCCACTTCTCTTATAAAGTTTTCACTCTTTTGGTAAAGTAAACTAGAATATAATAGATACAGAGTAGAAACTTCTTCTTCTTCGAATTCAAATCGGACTTGCAAAAGGCTTCAAAAGTTGACTCTGGAGTTGACTTCTTGATCCGACCAATGACAGATGATGACTACCATTGAAGTAAACATTCTAAATGACATCCTAAATGATTCTACAACTTTACTTCTTTCTCTTTTCTGAAAAATGAAATAGCTATTGGACTTGTTGAACTTTAAACGTAGAAATAGACTAAGGCAATGGCCATTCTCATCTTCTCATGCTATAATCTTGTGAAACCTCCACAACAACTTCTAAATGCATAATGTAGCTTGCATTGAATCAAAAGGAACAAGAAAAGTCCATCGACATACAATTTCCCCAATTTTTAGATAGCAAACTAGGCATACTGGATCGATCGAGCACACATTTTATTCATTACTAGGTAATTGATAAAATTGACTCCACCATCAGATTCGTAGCATTGAATCGACCCTAAATGGCCTTTTGAATCATCAAATTTCATCAACTATAGAAAAAGATAGACTAAACCCTAATTTATTTCAGAAAACGACTAAGAACACCAACAACTGTAGCACTAAACCCTAACTCGATTTAGGGCTTTTCAACTGAAGGAATTGTAGGTGAATTATCAATTATGTCGTTGTAGCTCACGTCTTTCGAGTCGATTGGACTATCTCCGAGTGGTCCGCCAAATCGTTCTCCGGCCGGTGGAAAGTGAATTGCATTTCCGGTATTGAAAGTTCCAGTAATTGTAGCGACGTCCTTATCTTTCTGTACGAGTTACACCAGAGTCCTCAACTTTCTTTCGATGTTCAATTTTGTCCTTCTCGGCATCGAGTGATTTCTTCTTCACAAACTTCTCACTGAACTAATCCAAGGCCTATTTCTAGACACCCGAGTTTAAGTCCAGCTTCATTGTACTTCTTCTTAAATACCTCAAAGAAGACTTTGGCTTCAATTCTCCCTAAGACATTGTCTTGATGCTCTATTTTCTTCTTTTCAAGCTTAACTCTAGCTGCATTCTTCTTTCTCCATGCTACATTATTCTTCTTCTCCATTCTAGCACACACTAAGCTCTCTAGAATCTCCCTAGTGCTCACGAATCTTCTATGGAGCTCAAAGAATCTCCTCATACCAGGAAACGATTGGATGTTATTCAAGCACACACTAAGCTCATAGTCACAAAAAATTGGATGTTATTCGAGCACACACTAAGCAATTTTTTGTGACTATGAACTTAATAATTAATGCCGCATTAGCCACAATGAAATCAAGATGATGCAAGTGCTTCTCTTTATCTTTATTGTTTAACATATACAAGAGCAGATGCTTTGTGCCTTTCTTAGACATGTTTGGATAACTATGATGGGTTAATTAAAGACCCATAAAATGGATATCCCAGGTAACATAAAATGAAGTTTGCTGAAAATGGAAGTATTAAAGAACAAATTTTGTGGTGTGTTCAGAAAAAAAGGAAGATATTATGTGGAAGACTAGTTCATAAATGAAAAAAACTTTAAAAAGTAGCCCGACAGAAAAAAAGAGGAAGATATATGTGGAAGACTAGTTCATAAATGAAAAAACTTTAAAAAGTAGCTGGACAGAATAGAATCCTCTATATAGAAAGGGTACATGGAGCGGGAAGAGTAAGCATCACTATCTTGTTCAAAAAATTCCTTTAAGTATATAGTTATTGAACTCTTGATATATCGCTCAAACAAGAACGGAATAGTGGACATAGTTAGTTAATGGACGCTAATGTCATCTAAAAAGTCTACATATTATTTTATTGATAGGTATTTAACCATTTCATATTATAATGAATAATGAATGTGGGATATTTTCATATGGTTACTGTCACGACCCAAACCCACGTCATGACCGGCGTCGTAATCCACTCAACCTCGGGATTACGATCGAGCCTCAAAATACCAAACCACGTCCAAATATAACCAACAACAAGGTTTAATAATTACAAATCGACTTCCGACTTAAACAAAAATCGGCATTATAACATCAAGCCCATAGCCATCCCACAAGCCAAAAATCGCAAGTCATACTACCAAGTTCTACCAACACGGAGTTACACTAGATACAAAAGTTTACATTGATAATTTACAAGTCTAAACGACTAATGTACATGGGAGATATACCAAAAAGGAAGATCGTAGAGCTCTCGAGACAAGTCCTCGAATCAGACGAGACTAGGACATCGAACCTAGTCCTGCAAAATCTGAAAAGAAATATATATTTTTGAGATGAGTGGGGGTCACTCAGTAAGTACCAAATACAAATATAATAATATAAAGGTAGACCAATATCCAAGTACATCCACAGAAGTTTCAAAACCAATTAAAAGATTTTGAAAACTTTATTTATCTCGAATACGGAGTGAATATATTTATATTTTTTTATCAAATCTCATCATAGTTTATACTTCACAAATCCAAATCCGCTTAAAAACAAGGATTTATCGATTTAAAATCCAAACCAGTTAAAGTGGTTTTTATCAAGTCAGAATTTAGCAAAATCGAAATGGTTTATTAATCCAATGAAGCTCCGACATTTACCCAAGTCGGTCGGTTGGCACGTGGTACCTAGATCCTGTCTAGGTACGATAACGATACGCCTTACCACGTCTTTTGGTTTGGTTAGCACAAAGCATTACCTCAGCCTCACCGTGGGCCCGTTCGTTACAAATCGGTCACTCTACCCTCAATGATAGACGAGTGACGGGACCCAACAATAGATAGTCCCATATAATCGGTCTATGGCCATAACCTACACGTGTGCCAATGGGAAGTAATAATACTTTCCCTCGATGAATCATCACGAATCCAATCTCAAAACTAGAATCAGAATTGATTTTCATAAATTTATATGAAAATCATTTACACCAATAAACTCGAATTTATCTCTAGGAATTAATTCTCGGTCATTTCTCAATCCAATTAAAAGTCGTTTTTATTTATTAATTAATATGAAAATCATGGGTGAAATGGCTTCAAAACCAATTAATCAACAAAACTCCAAAATTCAATTCAATAATCACATTTTATCAAGCCAACCACGAAATATTATTTCGACAATTAAATCAATACGCAATAATTGATTCTCTATAACCAGATTTCTCAAAAATCTTTCAAGCATATATATATATAGCAACCAAAGATATACGGTTTATTAGAAAACCGTTATATTAGTATATCGTGTATCGGGTACTTACCTCTTCGACGACACAATTCCAAACGCAGAGGATTAATCACGATCAACCATTCAATTGACGTCACCTACTCGATGACGAATGATTCGTTAATTTCTAATTCTCAAAATGATGTACCAATTTCTTTACATCTATATGCGATGTCATGAGTGTGTGATATGCATCCTAAGTATCATGTTGAACGCACACAATTTCATTTAACAACACATTACAACAAGCCTTCACAACAAATCATACATCCTGAAAATTTCAGGGTGAGTACATTCACCAAGACAATCTCCATTTATTCATAACCATAGCCAATCCATAAACCAATTTTAGATACTGAAAGTAGACTTATTTATCTTTCTAAAGGTGTATTCTTCAAGGTCTAATTCCATTAATTGAATTTACCATGAATTTTCAAAGTCACGAAATTCGCAGCTCTTACACAGCATGATATACCAATCTTTAAACCTTCATAAGTCAAGTTACATAACTCCAATTGACAAACCGTTTGAAGCATGATAAAATAGACATACAGAGACTTTCCATACATATAAAATACATGCCATATGGATGAGTTTAACAGGGCTAAAAATATCACGTAATATTGAGCATCAACAAATATGTTACCCAGTCAGCTTGACCTTCCATCATTCAAAAATACATAACTCAAGCTCTAGAAATCCGATTCACAAACCGTTTGAACCAAATTAAACTAGACACACACCTTTCTACACATATAAAATACAGATACTACAACCCAAGAAATTTATACCGAAAATCTCATAGAAAACAGGACATAAAATCTGAATTTTTTCAAAACAACTCATCTTCTTCAATTCTTCAACATACAACTCAATCAATTGACTCTAAAACATCAATTTAACATCGACACATGAAAATTAAGCTTCAATCTCAAAATCATCCACCAACCCAATTAATTCTAGAAATAATTAAGTCAAAATCTTCAAAATCAAATTACATAATAATTTAATGAATTTTCATGAACAATAAAACTTTATTTAACAAGAAATTAAATATATATACAAATAATTAAAATTTTTTTATCAAAATTAAATCTAAATTAATTAAGTTATAAAAAGTTTGATCTCTCTTTTCTTTTTCTTTCTCTCGCTCAACCTCTCTCTGTTTTTTTTTTCTTTTTTTCCTTCTTTCTCTTTTTTTCTTTCTTTCTTCTTCTGCTCTCTATCTATCTACTTTTATTTTTTTATTTGTAAAGTTTACAATTAGTGGAAACATATATAATATATATCATTATTATTATTTATATAGTAGCTAGTAGCTTCCACCGAATGATGGATACATACATATATTTTATTTTATTTTTAAATCATCTTCATGTTATAATAAATCATCACAATTATTTTTAAATTTTAATAAATTATAATTCAATCTTTATTTTTATTTAACTGTTAATATAAAAGTTATAATCCGATATTATTTTAATTTTAATCGTAGCATTTTATTATATGATTTATGTATATATATATGTATGTAAAATATTTAATTATAATTCTACGTCTAACGAATTATATTTACGAATTATATTTGGAGTATAACACTTACTAATAAGATCTTTCATATCTTTCATATGCTTAATAATTAATAAATTCTTTCAAGGGACTCAAATATTCTATCAATAGTTCCAGGAATAAAGTTTATCTATAATGGAAAGAAAATCAACTTTGCAAAAGAAAGGTACAATATATGCATGGTTTAAAGTAATGCAATAATTAGTGCTGTTTTAAGTTTTAAAAAAGTGGAAGGGAGACTGCAAGTGACAAAAAAAACATGCACTACATCAGAAAAAGGACAATCAAGTCTGATTTTAATATTGAAAAATTATTTATAAAATCAGACGAAAGAGAGAGTAAAATAATCCATCTATAAATAGAAAAACACTGCTGAGGTTACATAAGTCACATTTCAATCCAGTACACTACTCTTTAATTTGTTGTTGCTCCAATCATGTATACTCATAAAAAATATAAAATGATTGTTTTCTTCTCCTTCTTCCCTTTTTTTCATCAATGTATTAGTACATAAACTGGTTATAATTAATCCTACCTGAGCGGAGTCTTCGACGAACCAAGACAGTTGGCTGATATAGTTATAAGCAGTGATCATATATTAAAAGAAGCTGAGTATGTGGGAGTTGGGAAATTGCAGGGACCTGAAGATCTTACATATGACCGCAAATTAAGAGTCATTTACACGGGTTGTGCTGATGGTTCAATCAAGATACTCAATATCAGGACTAATGCTGTATCCACTTTGGCCAACATTACTGGTGGCAGACCCCTTGGCATAGCTCTTGGCTGTAATAATGAACTCCTTGTTGCCGATGCTAACAAGGTACTAACTCTGACCCTAATTACTTATCAAATTTCTTGTGTCCAGATGTCAAGTCATTGATTAGTTAGTAATTGGTATAGCAAGTTTCATTTATCGCCAGATACAATAGAAATAACAATTGCAAAACTAATGCTTTTTATGGTATACATAATTGTTTTTGAAACAAAAATCTATTCTGAAATGTCACTTAATCTTAACTTCAGTTATAATGTACGACTTCACTCATTGATAATTAAGTTAACGGAATCCTTGAAGAAACACATTTATCCCCAAGATCTTCCAAATAATAACAATACAACTATTTATGTGGTTTGTCAATCAAACGTGTGACAGGGGTTACTAAATGTGAGTACTAAAGATGGTGAGTGAAGCTTCTGACAGATGAAGCAGATGGTCTGAAGTTCAAATTTACTGGAAGGTGTCGACGTGGCAAACGACGGCATGATATATTTCACGGATGGTTCGTTCAAATACAATATACAAGAAATTCAATTGGAGATTGCAAGTGGCGAACCTCACGGCAGATTTATGAGCTATAATCCGATGACCAATGAGACCAAAGTGTTAGCTTCGCGACCTATTCTTTGCTAACGGAGTTACCGTCACACCAGATCAAGACTCCGTTATCTTTGGTGAAACTCTAAGGTTTTAACTACTAATTACTAATTATGTTAGTTCTTGATTGGAATATGTTTGTTTGACAAGTTGAATAATCAAAATGAAAATTCCCTTTTGTAGGGGTAGGTGCAGAAAATATCACAGACGTGGTCCGAGAATGGGATTGGTAGAAAATTTCATAGAGAATTTCGGCTTGCCGGATAATGTCAGATATGATGGTCTAGGTCACTATTGGGTTGGGTTATATAAGGTATTAAAACGTATACTTTGTATCGACTATTAATATTTTTTTAGTATATACATATAAGTATAAATAGTATGCCTATAATAATATACTATCTCTAACATCAGAAATATATGATGTTTGATTCTTATTACCAGTCTCAAAAATTAAAACAACATGTATTTTGACATGGAGGGAGTACTATCTTAATATTATGTGATCGATGTTTGTTGTTGGCAATTTACAGCCAGACCAATTTGTAACCGGTGGAGGTATAATAGCAGCAAATTTGGAAGGAAACATAATTACCCGGTTAACGGATTTCAACATATCACTGGCTGGAGGCAATATAATTGGGAGTGATCTCTATTGTGGTTCCCTCTCCAACCCTTACTTCCTCAAGATCGATTTGAGTCGACTTCCATGAGCTTCAAAATCACCATATCACGTTTTTACATTAATAAAATGCTCCATCTATATATCCATTTGGATGAATTAAAAATACAAAACATCATGTATTTTTGAGATGGAGGTAGTAAATTCCTTCTTTTATAATAAAATAAAAATATATGATAAAAATAAAATACTTATGATGAAAAATAGGATATTTTTGAAATCATCTTATATCACGGCATTGGAAGACACTCGTTCGTTCTTACAACAATTATGAGTACATCGAAATTCCAGTCTTTTATCATGGAATTCTCGCTGAATGGGAACAACTTCAAAAAAGAAAAAGGTTACTATGTTTATTCCGAAGTACAATCTGGATTTTATCCGCATGGTCGAAACTAAAATGAAAAAGACAAGTGACTCGTTGTATCAAGAATGTGGAATGAAAATGGAATTCACTGGAATCTGTGGATTCGATGGTGCTTCGGGTGGAATTCTTGCCATGTGGAAATCATCATTCTTTTTGCTCGAAAGCTTTGAATGTCAAGAGTGTAATCTGTCCTACGGGCTCTCTCGATGGAGTGTGGAACTAGATGTAATATTGTGTGCATCTATGCGAGTACTCGATTTTGCCACGAGGTTATCTTTGTTGGATAATCCTTGAACCCTCGAACGTCGACGAGCTCAAGAACTGAAGAAACAAAGATGAAGAACTTAGCAAACAGGCACAAAAAATCAATTTGCAAAAAACAAAGATTAAAAATATTGATACATCTGAAACAAAATTGTAATCAAATCCTTCCATGATCGATTTGATTCTAATCTTAATTCTATGGCTAAATGTTGGTATCTAGGGTATTTGGGATCTAAATCTAGTTTTGGGTAATCGGAATTCTAAGGCTTCGCTCACCAATGCAACCAAGCTTTTAAAACTGAGAAAATAAAGACGAGAATGGCGATTTTAATTTTGTATTTCATTACCATTCATAAAGAAAAGTGATTACAAGATGAGTGTTTATATAGCCGATCACTCACTAACCTAACCGACATGGAAATTAAAATTAAATTACAACCTGGATTTTAAGGAAAACCGAGAAAAGCGAAAACGGTAAAGCAAAACTAGAAATGGTTTTTCTCACACACGAATTCATTTCCTCTCAATTACAGTCTGTATTTTAACTCTAGGCTAAGTCATAGGGTATCTTCGAGTAGAATAGTATAGTGAAACGGTAAAAATAACAAAGCTGAACTCCATCTTCTTCCTCGTGACAAAGACGCCATTTTTGTTGACTTTTTGCTTGACTTTCGTTACGAGCTCAACCAAGACAATAGAAGCATTTGAACCTCTTATATATACTACTAACAACTTAAAAAAACTTAACTTTATTAAAAACAACTCTGGAATTTGAATTTTGCCTCGACTTGACGAAAAAGTAACACGAGCTTCAAACCCACTTGACACCATCTTCATTTCAGCTTGAACTTCAGTTTAGATATTTTGACACCTTCAATGGAGTATCCTCATCGTTTTTGAATCAATGAATTCAACTGCCATAGCTTATAATGACAATGCTCGATTTCCGTTCTTCGAGTACACAACTTGAACATACATTACGAACTTCGGACCATATCGGACTAAATTGAGCTTAACAACTACTTCATATCATCTAAATGAAACTACCCATATCACCAATTTATTGATTATTGTAGAAAATAAAGATTCGGACTCAAATTTAAAGATAGAATCCTAACCAGTTTGGGGCTTTTTGATTTAGGGATTTGCGGGTCAATTGCTTTTAGAGGTGTTGTAGACGACATCCTCCTCGAGTACTTTGATGGGTCGCCTGAGCTCGGACTATGCTCTGGCTGCTCAGCGAGATCGTCGAGATTGATTTCTGCCGAGAAACTTTATGAAAAGCTGATGACTTCCACGACTTTTTCAGCAGGTACAACATGAGTCCTAAAAACTTTTGGCGATGTGCGAGTTTCGTCCTTCTGCGTGAAACACTTTTCTTCTTCTCTGTTCGACCTTTCCGAGCACTTGTTTTGGCTGAATCTTCTTCGAGGAACTCTACTAACATCTTGTAGAATGCTTTCACAATCGAATTGTCAAAAACTGGCTTGTCTACGAGTTGCTTTCTTCTTCTTCAAACTTGATTGCTTAGCAGGATGTCACTTGCAAGTTTCTTTTCTTTCTTGAGCTATCTGCCATTTGAACTTCTATGATCTCAAACTCCTCGAGATGATCTATTCCAACAATCTTTATAGGAAAATTTGATTGCTATTCAGTGCCGGAATGATTTTCCATGGCTTTTTATTGGCGCCTTCAATGAGGTGTTGTGCAGAGAGGAAAGAAGCAACTTGACCTTCAGTAAGAAAAATTCAGATGCCTTCAAAAATTTTGTGGACTCTTGCAACTTGCTGGAATTTCCATTAATTGGCAGAAGATTCACATGGAGCAATACAGTGACTCAGAGTCGCATTGATAGAGCGTTTGGTTCTGCAAATTTTCTTACCAGATTCCCCAACTTGAACTTGTCTGCCTTACCAAAGTTTCCCTCAAATCATTGTCCGATCCTACTTGCTCCAGATAGTGTAGATTGGGATTTTAAGCCTTTTTGAAGCATAGATGGCTGGTGGCAACACTGCAGATTCAAGGAGACGCTGAAAGCTAATTGGGACCGAATTAATAGAAGTGTCGATGAGTCAACTACTCTCACTAAAAAATTGAATCTTCTGAAAACTCCCCTCAAAGCTTGGAGCAAGGAGGTCTTTGGTCATGTGGATAATGAAGTTGAATCAATTCAATCACATATTAATGTCCTAGACATGAAGCATGACAATCATGGTCTGACTCAGGCTGAAACTCAAAAATTGCGTGAATTACAAGGGGATTTATGGCAGAAAATTTGGATACAAGAATCTTTTTGGAGACAGAATTCATGAGAGTTATGGCTGCAATTTGGTGATAAAAATACCAGCTTCTTTCAAGCTGCAGCGTCTATGAGAAGGAAACGAAACTTTATCCACAGGATTATTGCTGACGGAGATATTTTAACCGAACCATGTGAAATTAAAGAAGCAGTTGTGAAATTCTTCAAGAAGATTTATGCACCGGCCTGTAGTAATTTTGGCATTGGAAATTTATCTTTTTCGAAGATCAGTGATGAGGGGAAATCTCTTTTGGTGGCTCCATTTACTAAGGAGGAAATAAGAGCTGCAGTATGGGATTGTGACAGTTCTAAAGCACCGGGGCCAGATGGATACAATTTTAATTTTTATAAAAAGTTGTGGAAGTTAATCGAAAATGATGTTTACTCACTTTTCCAGAAATTCTATCACACTGGAGTACTTCCAAAGGGATTAACAATGCTTTTCCCTGACCTTGATTCCCAAGTCCCTGAATGCCGACTCCTTCGATTAATACCGCCCTATCAGCTTGGTTAATGGGTTGTATAAAATCTTTGCAAAAGTTCTCGCTGAACGATTCAAAGCTGTGTTGCCAAATGTTATCTGCTCAAATCAATCGGATTTTCTTAAAGGAAGAAACATACAAGATGGCTTTCTAATAGCGTCTGAAATGGTACACTCTCTGAAATTGTCGAAAGCTCCTGCTGGATTATTAAAATTAGACTTCCGAAAGGCATTCGACTCAGTCATATGGAGTTATTTGATTGATATTCTGCTGGCATGAATTTCAGCGACAAATGGTGCAACTGGATTTATTCTTGTATTTCTTCGACTTCACTGGCAGTGTTGATTAATGGGTCCCCATCAGAGTTTTTGCAGCCTAAAAGAGGATAACAGGTTTCTCACTTTGGGACTCGAAAAACTATCTCTTCTTCAGTTCTATCTTACAACCATCGAAACTCAAAGCATAACAGGTTTCTCACTTTGGGACTCCGAAAAACTCTCTCTGCTTCAATTTGCTGATGATTCGCTTCTTTTTATTCCTGCTGATAAAGAAAATCTAAAGAGATTAAGAAGATGCTGAAATTTTTCTCTGTCATGTCTGGTCTATGTATTAACTTTCACAAGTGCTCTCTTGTTGGTCTAAATATTTCTACTGCTTTCTCTCTGGAACTGGCTGATGTTTTCGGGTGTAAAGTGGAAAAGCTGTCAATGTCCTATTTAGGTTTTCCACTTGGTTTCTTGCCGACGAAAATAGCCACATGGGATCCGATCATGAGGAAAATTGATGAAAAGCTTGCGGGTTGGAAATGTAAAACCCTGTCAATTGGTGGCAGGCTTACTCTGATAAAATCAGTGCTGGCTAACCTTCCGATATATTATCTATCGATTTTCCCAATTCCAAAAGGAGTGGCAAAAAGATCAACTCATAGTTTCGAAATTTTTCTGGAATGGCATGTCTAACTGAAGCCTTTGTCCAGTTAGCTGGTCCACAATCATTTTACCTAAACTACAGGGTGGCCTTGGTGCAGGCTCTATACTGGATAAAAACAAATCTCTTCTCTTTAAATGGCTTTGGCGGCTTCTGGATGAGGAGAACAACATATGGAAATCGATCTTGAAATCCAAATTTACAGATTCAGAAGTTGACAGTCTCATTCCCACAATTAAGGAAGGTTCCCTCTCTCCAATAGCAAAAGGTATCTTTGCATCAATAACCAGTGATGATCCTGATTTTAAAGCACTAATGGGTTCATTGTCAGTGAAAATTGGAAACGGAAACAAAGCCAAATTTTGGTGGGATAGATGGGTGGACGCAAATGTAATTCTCAAAGAGCGCTTTTCTTGATTGTTTAACATTTCCTCTGGCAAGAACTTTTCAGTATCTCAGACTGGCAGTTGGAATGGTTGCTCTTGGGAATAGAATTTCTCATGGAGAAGAAACCTAATGGAGTTTGAAAAAGAAATATTAGTGGAACTCACACTCCTGGTCAATTCTGTCATTTCCTCTCTAATCGAGAAGATCACGCTGTTTGGATCCCCTCTTCACACCATAAGTACACTACAAAAGTGGAACGCTTACCCTGTCAAGATCCAGAACCGACCCTTTCCCTACCCCGACCATCTAACCTCTCTTTGGATTTCAAAAGTTCCACCCAAGGTTGCGATCTTTCACTGGCAATTGGCTCAAAACAGAATTCTAATGAGAGATTTTTTGTGCTCGAAAGCTATTTTAAATCCAATCCAAAATGTGTGTGCATTTTGCCGGGCACATATTGAAACGGCCGATCACTTACTTCTACACTGTCATTTCTCTTGGATCATTTGGGCAAAAATTCTTAAATGGTGGGGAGTATTTTTTGTTTTCCTGAAAGTACTGCTAATCTTATTGTTCAGTGGCCAGGCATTGGAAAAGGGCACTTACAACTGATGTTTCTCAGAATTCTTGTTGGAGCAACTCTCTAGACTATGTGGCTGGAAAGGAATAACATTGTTTTTGAATATGTTTTAATATGTTGTGATATAGTACTGGTGTTTTGTTGCAATTCAATCACATGTCTGCTGATACAAAGTTCCCATCACCCTGGTTTATTGCTTTGGATTATGCTTGCTCAATGGTATCTGGTTTTCGGACTCAAAATAATAATGTTCTCTTGGCGTTGATGATGGATTTTACCTACAGCTGTTCTTCTGATATCACTCGTTTCGCCATCTTTTGTCATCTCTACGATGGAAGTTAAAGGCTCAAGCTAGTTGCAATCAAAGATTCATGCTGTTTCAAAACCCAATGCAATATTATCTACAACTATTTTACTACATGGTTGTTTTTTGAAATTAGTCAGCTTAGATTTCTTTCACCATTTTTATCACTGTTACTTTTAAGTACATGTTCCGAATTTTGAACTATCATTATAACTGAGGATCGTCCTCCCTTTTGTATGTTTTTTTTTTGCAAGCAATCTACATAGTGCAACTTGATATTCTATCGTCACAAAGGATGCTTACATGATCCGAAGATATAACAATTAATTTTGATTTAACAAGACTAAATTGCCAATATTTGGCTTACAAGTATGCTTCTTAGGTTTTATTCCACAGGAAATACTGAAAATACTGTAAACAAAGTATAGTGTTGAACCTCTTGAGAGAGGAGGACACCTGAAACTATATATAATTAAACTGTAACAAAAGAATATATATCAAACAGCATAAGACAAATTACATAAGAGTATATATGGCTTGTACGAGCCTCTCAACACTTATTAATTAATCAATGTTTAGTGTTTTAAATTCATCTTCTTGCCTCAGTTCTTGACAAGAGTTTATGACATATATTAAGCTTGATCCATTAGTTCTTGTACACTTGATCACTGAGTAGGACAACTGTGGAGGACAACAGTTTCGACTGTGAGTCCTGGTCCAAATCCAAAGAGAACTCCCCACTCCAAACCATCTCCGGTTGTGGCTTTCCCATCTTGAAGAGCCCTCTTTCTCATCTCGTCAACAATAAAAGAGACACATGCACTTGACATGTTTCCATACTCATTCAAGATGTGCCTAGTGGGACTTAGTTTCTCCTTCTTAAGGCCCAATTTTTTCTCAATTGCATCAAGAATGGCAGGTCCACCGGGGTGAGAGATCCAAAAGATAGAGTTCCAATCATTAATGCCAATTGGATCGAATACTTCGTGTAAAATGCTCTCGATGTTGGAAGATATCAATTCGGGCACTTTGTCGAGCAAGTGAAAGGTTAGACCAACTTCGCGCAAGTGTCCCTCAATGGCACCTTTAGAACCTGGTAGAACCGTCTCTACAGCAGTCACGAGTTGGAACAATGGACGCTCAATTGAGGTGTCCGGATCAGCTCCAATGATCAAAGATGAGGCTCCATCGGCAAAGAGGGCTTGACCGACGAGTGAATCTAAATGATCTTTGTGTGGACCACGGAAAGTGGTGACCGTGAGCTCAGAATTGACTACAAGAACTCGAGAGCCTCTATTGTTCTCTGCTAAATCCTTAGCAACACGAAGTACGGTGCCACCAGCATGGCAACCTTGATGGTACAACATGACTCTCTTGATAGAGGGGCTAAGACCCAAAAGCGTAATAAGCGCATGGTCTGCGCCAGGCATATCGACACCAGCAGTCGTGCAGAACACCACGTGGGTGATCTTAGAGACGGGTTGTCCCCATTCTTTGATGGCCCTTCTAGCCGCTTCAGCCCCCAACTTGGGAACTTCCTCGACCATAATGTCTTGACGAATATCAAGAGATGGCTCATCAAACGAGCATAGATTTGGATGTTGGGTCATAATCTCTTCACTTAAGTGCATGTAACGTTTGTTTATCATGGACTTTTTGCATATACGCTTGAACTTTTCTTTGAGTTCCGTCATGTGCTCAGCCTTGCACATACGGAAATAGAAATCAGCAAAATCATCTTGATAGTAAAAGTTGTCAGGATGGGTTGTGCCCACGGCAAGGATGGTTGCTGGTCCATCAGCTCTTTGTGCATTCCTGATTTCCTCAACTGTTGGTGCCATTTGGTAATTAGAGCAAATGGTATTGAGTTAAGGAAGTATAGTTTGCAAAGTGAGAAATGCTTTGTGATTTAACTGATCAAAGCTGAGTCTGTGTGGAGAGTTGTGAAGTAAATGTGATGAATTTATAGCTAAATTATATGGAGTTTGGTGGAAACAAATTAAGGTAGTTGGTGAGTTTCATGGAATTTCCCATTCATGATATTCAAATTTTAACATTGGCAGCTTGATAATTGTAGCAAAGCTATTATATGTTTAATTTATTTTCGTAAAGTTGGTAAGATATAATATAATATATTATGAGTTGGTTGTCAAAGTCACATGATATCTTAAGATATGTTTGAGTTTTTCTAACTTTTATATTAAATAATATTTATATTTGACATAATTTTATTTTCTACTTAAATTATAAAATGAATTTATATAAAATAAATTTT
>JANIEQ010000728.1:0-37828 GCA_024708375.1 Oxalis stricta | reverse complement strand
TCATCGCAAAGTGAAGCCATGAGCTCTTGTGGTGAACCCCAGATAGGAAGATCAATATACAATTTCTTTATTCGTTCTTCTTGAGCATCACACATTGCTTCAGCGACATCACATAAATTAGAAGCGTCACGAAATTATAGCCTCCTGGGCTTCCACCTGTATTTCAAGATATCATAAGGATTTAGGTCAAATTTCAGATCTGTTTTATAAATTGAGAGTTTTTATGCAATTCATTGATACTAGAAAACCAAATCCCCTTTTACAAATGAAAAAAGCACCGTCCTTTACGATTCTCAGCAACAAAATAGGCTAAATACAGTCGAACAATAGCAATTTTAAGCTCATATAACTAAATTATCACACGACCCACAAGTTAAAAATCATATTTTGGAAAGGAAAACATAATGATGTCAAACTGATACCTGCAAAAGAAGCTCGTCCACCACAGACCCAGAAGCACCGTCGTTACTCTGGGGAATTTCCGATAATGGGTTTAGTAGCTCTTGTTGTACTTGTTGTTGAGATTGGAGCTCATCAGCTTTCTCACCCATTGCCCGCAAGTTGTTCGACAAAAGTTCCCACTGGTCAATCTCTTTTTGGTACTTCCTTTTCAACTTCAGAAGCGTCCTTACTCTCCGCTCTCTACAGATCTTCTCCACAGCTTCCCGATCGGACGCTTTAACAGCCGCCGGCGACGGATCGACGGCGACGGGTGGGTCGGAGAGGCGCCGCTTCTTCTTCCGCTTGTAAATGAATCCGTCGTCATTGCAGAGCTCCCACTCGTCTAAGATTGAATCGTCCATGAGAAGCTAACACTCTATGAAGCGGGAAAAATTTAGATTAAACAAAATATAGAAAAGAATTTTGGGAGAGAAGAAATTGTGAATGTGAGAGAGCGCCAATTTTTCCATTTTATCTATGTTTTCTGTGTTTTTTAAGAGTGTTTGGTCCTTATACTTTACAAAAAGTGTAACTTCTCTCCTCATATATTTAATTGTTTCCTTTCTCGAGGGTAAATGTTAAAATTGAATTGGTGAAGTTATTATGAGTTAATTAGTACTAATATATAACGAGACAAATCAATTTTTTAGGAGGATAAAGACATTTTTCATACATGACCTAAGGGTTAGCAAACAATTTCACACTAGAACTTTTTTTTCTAAAGCAATATCTGTACTATTGATCGTTAAGCGAGTTGTAGGCTTGTTTAGCACTTTAAGCTAGTTGAACGAACATTATCTGGTAGAGATATTTCAGCGAGTGATAGGCTACAAGGAGATGCATAGATAAAAAGAATTAACCACGTCTTTTACTGAGACGCCATGAATTAGGCTCGTTGTATCTATCGCAAAGCGGCTCGATACGTTCTTGGCGCTTCCTCTTGCTCATCTTTGTCGGATCAGCAGCTTCGAAGAATCTAGGACTAGGAGCAAGCTCCACCAGCCATTTCGGATCAACGACGATCACCTCGCGCATGTACTCCTTCGTCGTCATAACTAGTTCATGGTAGATAATCCAATCAGGTTGTCTCTGGAAAAGCGCGCTACTCGGATGAATATAAACAGGCTGATTCTCGACCAGAGTTCTATATCCTTCTTGTGGATCTTTTCGTGATGCATGGAAGAAGAATCCTGCTGTAATTGCTTTACTTATCTTCTTCTCCAAGTCATTTCCAGCACTTACCACGTCAAGTTTATACCTGTCCATGATCGAAACGAGTTGTTTTCTCACATCTTGAGCTCTCTTCATAGACCGTGATTGAATGAAATTTTCAATAAGAATATCTTTAATACATTTGATTAATTATACATGCCATGAAAATCTAAAACATCAAGTAGGCGAGTATATAAGATCTACGAGATCCCCCACCACACCACGAAATACAAACCCAAACAAAGACTACCAACAAATCGTCGAGCATAAATCATCTCCACCACCACCTAGCCTTCATTGGCTGAAATCAGCAGTTGACACAATTCTTGTGCAAAGAGGAAAAAAAGAGTTGGCTCATTATGCATAAAATTATTCCAAAATATTATTAAAAAGACTATTCACATTTTTCCTTAACAAAAAGAATTGATAAGTAAAAATCAGACAAGATATTGTGTTCCTCCTAAGGAGATTTTGATTTTATATTAGTAGCATTAATACCCATTGCTTGATAATAAGCTAACTCGGCAGCAGTCATTCGATCTTGAAACATTGTCCATTCTTTCTTACACCTCTCCCTCACCTGAAATTAACACAATTTTTTATCAATATATCAACATTCTCCACATAATCAGATATGGTCCTGATCCGATTTCGGTTTAGAATCGATGATTCACGGTTCTTAAATTTATTAACCGGACCGAAATCGTAGTTTTTTAAAGCGGACGGTTTTCGTTCGGTTCTAGCGGTTACGATTCGGTTTCCGTTCGATTTCATATAATTTTTAAAAAAATTAAAAACCGAAACGGAATTGTAAAAATTTCCATACATACCCCTTCCCATGGTTGCTTTCCACCTTCTGATGTCCCCTGTTGAAAGAATATGTATAACAATTTAATTACCACAATTTTATAGTGGTTGATTTGATGGCGTGAATTTACCTGGTCGCCCAATGAAGGAACGCCTTGGTGAACAATCCATTGAGTGTCCACGACTCCTATTTTCTCATGAGCAGGCTGGTCCCGGAAAAATAGTTACAATGAGAAATTAGTCATTTTCTTCTAAAAGCTACAAATTTATCCCTTTTCTAAAAGGGAAAAACGGCAGGAAGAAAGTAATTGCTGACCTCAACACATTTCCTAAGAGCAAAATCAAGACCCCATCCATGAACCAAGTCATTCTGGAATTATAGAGCAATTGTTTCCGACTAAATATACACTAGTAGTAATTTATAAGGACTGAAGTGAACAGCTAGAAGAAGTTTTTCTATATATACCTGAATCATATACCATACACAACGCCATGCATCACGAGAAAACACAGTAGCCATGATTTCAACAAATCTGCCATGTAAATCACAAAGTGCGATATTATTATTAATTACATTCAGGCAGGTCTCTAAACTTTTATCATGTTTTCATCTGGCTCCTCAAAATTTGAAACATTCCATTTACCTCCTTGAAAGTTTCAAGGAGACAGATGAAATAATTAAACATATCATCAAACTATCATGGATACTCACGCAGCACAGGGAGGAAGATGTGGATCACTACACCAACCAAGTCGTTCTTCAGTTTCTCTGCAACGGAAGCAAAGTTATATGATAATTTTTAACATATTGAAACTTGAAAGTACTAGTTCTGAAAGTTCCGATGTTCTTACTTGTGGACCTCAGTGTTTTCTCTTCTCTTTGTCATAGCCCATGTAGCCCCTCTATCTGCCTGTCAAAGCTGGCTGTGAGATTTCCAGACCATGTTTCTTGACCAATTTTATATATCTAAAGCGAGAAGAACGAACACCCATTAAAACATAGCACTACATTCATCTTTAAATAGATGACATTTTGCTTTTTACCTTATTGAAAAGTCATACATCTAGTCATTATTCTAGAAAGTAAAATATCATCTATGTGAAGATAGATGAATAAAACGTATATTTGAGGCTAAATATTTACTCTTCGGCATCAAAATTTTCCACTCCAAGATCCTCGTCCCAGATAAAAATGTACTCATACGAGGCAACAATATCAGGATGCAGAAAACGTTTCGCATACCACCTAGAAAGAAAAAGAAAATACAGGATTTATCATAAAAGTACAACCAAAACGAAGTTATAAGTAATTAGACAGGTTACTAATTACCATTTAGTTTGCTTCAAAGCAGATACATGGATAGCTTTCTTTGACCATTCAAATTCATCCCACTCACTAGTCCGATTATCATAGTGAAATAATACAATCAGTGAAATTCTCCGAGAACTGTAAAAATGAGATAAAAAGTAAGCCACATAGTAATATATAGAGAGAATAGATCAGAGATTAGAACAAGATTTACCTTTTTTACTGCTGCATCAATATTGTATCTCTGATTGTAGCCAACAGTAAAAGTCACAAGATACTTTGGTTTTATGGTTATATCCTGCATAACACCTCCATATATTAATCAACAAATTAAAGCATCTGAAGATAAATACTCCCTCCGCCTACAAATACATGTCAATTCTGGATGAAAGTTTTAAGACTAAGGGAGTATTTATCTTAAACTAAAATGCATACCTCGCTAGGTAAACCCCATAATCGGCGGAGATTGAAATCGGACTGAAGGTTTATTATGTTGGGAGGTAATCTTTCAGCTCCTCTAGGGTTTGTAGGAATCCACATCTGCAAGTAAAAGTAAATATAAATATATATATATATAATTTACCAGATAAAAGTAAATCAAATGGTAACATTAATGGGTAACAATGTATATACCTTTGGATGTTTCATTATGTGAATTGGAGGATTGCCAGCTGTATTACCCTTGAAAGAAGACCAAGCATTCCTCAGTGCAGTTGTTGATAAGCCTGTATACTTATCTTCAACTAATGTGATATCGATGGAAGGTAAAAGACTGGAATATGGTATATTCATCTACGGTGAAAAAAATCTTAATTTACTGTTTCTGATCATCTTCAAAACTAACATTATTGTAGGAAAACAAGATCAAGTACCTTTGTTAATGATAGTGTTGGGAAGGATACACCTAAGAAGAATCCGAAAAGGACTCCGACGATGGTTGCGACGACAACCCTCATTGCCTCATTTGGTTTTCGAACACTTCCACTGTTGGCAAAAGTAAATTACCAAATTAACGCCCAATCGGAACCGAAATAGAATAGTATATGGGCACTAGAATTTAATACAAGACATCAATCGTAATCGTTTGCATCAAAATACATTATCATATTAAGACTGCAAACAACAACGATATCATGCGCAATGCTGGAGGATTACGTGCCTTCTTAAAGCTGTTCTCATTGAATTCAATCGATCAACGATCCGAATTTGAAACGTCGACTCGAAATAGAAAGCGGCGTGAGCGCGTAGCCTTTTCCGTTCCTAGTGTTCTTTTCTTCGTAGATTTAATAATACCATGTTAATTGTCTCTTCTGTGATTACTACTCCAGGAAGGAAAAGGGTAAAAAACAGAGTGGGGGCCCACGAGTGTGTCAGTACTAGGTTTATTTTGTGGATGCACGTGTCAGAATTAATCAATTGAGAGGTAACTAATCTAAACTTTAAACTTAAGGGGGCAAATCCGTAAATACTGAATTCTTTTCTATATAAATATCTCAATACTGCTTCCTAGCTACGCAAAAGATAAAAGTTTCTCTCTTTAAGGTCTCTTGATCTCTTCTGTATTCGCGATTATCGGTGACGTCATTCCTCAGGTTTGCATCTTCTTCTGCTAGGATTTTGGCTTCAATTTAGGGTTCGATCTTTTGATTTTGTATTGATGACAACGGAATTAAAGATGGCTATGGTTATGGATTCGAAGTTTCGTTTCGTTTTCGATTTCGGTTGAGTGAGTGGATGTTTATATTTGCGACGGGATTAGGGTTTGGTTAGTTTCTTCTAATTAGTATGTTTTCCCCTTGTTATCGATGTGATTGCTTGAAGATTTATGTACTTTTTATAAGGTTAGGGTTATCGAAATAAGATCTCATGAGGAGAAGTTTGAATTTTGTCTGCAATTGAGAGACCGGAAGAGAGTTTTCTGAGTTGGAGATTCGGCTTTCTTCTCTTCAAGGGGACAATGATTTGAATCTCTTCTGAAAGGGAACAGCTTATGTGACCATCTGCTAGTTTAGTTTATTTATTATTTGCTGTTATCCTCCTTTATAGAACGGAAGATTGCTACCTTGAGGAAATTACAGAGACGATGGAAAGATCTGATTTTGCTTGCATCGACAGTGCTCTGCCATCATCAAAGAGAAATAACGGCAACTATTTGCACGGTCAGCAGCTTGAGTACCAATTTACTACCTCAAGGAAATTAGGGAGGCTATGGGAAGATCTGTTTTTACTCGCCTCGACAGACTCTAGAATCATAAGAACTACCGTAGTAGACCTTCTAATAAGACATGGATCCGGACGCCTGAACACCAACCAGCTAAAATTCTCAATCATGGTTCTGGGCCACGGAATTCGTTGGCTGTGAAATCTGCAATCCCAACTGAAGAAGACCAAATGTCCCAAATGTAGCTCTAATACTTTTTCGGCTGTGAAATCTGATGATAAATCAATGAACAAGCCATTTTGTTTGGATCACGGGAGTTGTGTCAGCTGAAAGTAAAAAAGATTCTTGCTGGGTTGGATGCTCCTGATACCTCAAAGAAGAATCTGGAGTCGGAAGGTGGAAGTCCTCAGAAAATTGTCACTCAGCTAGAAGATACAAGTTCCTGTGAGATGCAGAAGAAGGTTTGCAAGTACTGGTTAGCTGGACACTGCAAGAAAGATGACAAGTGTTTGTTTTAGCATGCCTGAGTCACTTGGAGATGGATTCTCCTTTTGACAAAGCTGGAAGGCCACGAGCAGGTAAAGTTTTGTGTTCCCGTATGAAGATGTTATTATTTGAATAAGTGTGAAGTATTGAAAAGATGTTATGATTTGATCAGTTTGTAAAATTTTCTGAAATTTTAGTATTCATCTATTTGTTGCAGTCTAGAAGAAATCCAGTCAGACTCTATATAGTTTTCATTCATTTTAAGAGAACTTGCGGTAATGTATATATATATATATTTTTACAACAGGCTATTACTGGGATTGTGCTTCCTGTCGGCTCTGATAAGGTTTACACCGTTAGCAGTGATGGAACTTCCAGGATTTGGGACTGCCATACTGGCCAATGTGCTTCAGTCGTCGATCATGGAGGCAAGATTGGTTCATTAATCAGTGAGGGCCCATGGATCTTTATCGGGATGCCCAATACTGTGAAGGTTAGATTTTGACTAAGTATATTTATATAGTTTGTTTGTATTACCCCTATAATTCATTATTTGGGTGAGTTGGTGTTTAAAAGTCATACTCATCGGGGTTGTTTGTGATGTGGCAGGCTCAGAACACGTCCAAACGTCTGCTGAATATACTCTTAAAGGACCAGTTGGACAAGTCAATGCAATGGTTGTTGCAAATGAGATGCTGTTTGCTGGGGCACAGGTAGTTTTTGAATTCATTTTGTTTCGAATCTTCATTTACATGATTTCAAATATTTCAATTTTAATTTGGCTGCTTTAAATATGTCGTGACTTGGCAAGGTTCTCACCATTGTTGGTTGTTCTCCAAAAAGTTGGAGATCATTGACCTCACATTTACCATATGGTTTTTGTAATGACTTATTTTTCGTTGTATTTGCAGAATGGTGTTATTTCAGTAT
Source organism: Oxalis stricta (assembly GCA_024708375.1). Lineage (NCBI taxonomy): Eukaryota > Viridiplantae > Streptophyta > Magnoliopsida > Oxalidales > Oxalidaceae > Oxalis > Oxalis stricta. Next base: position 30,482 of record JANIEQ010000728.1, on the reverse strand, counting down.
GGAAAGGTGGTTCTGAAGCGAATCCTTTTAATCTAGCTGCTTCTTTGGAAGGCCACAGTGGCACTGTTGTATGTTTAACTGCTAAGAGTAAAATTCTTTATTCTGGTTCTATGGACCATAACATAAGGTAAGTCTATTTTTCTTTTCTTGAATTGTCCAGTTTCCAATGTTTATAATTCCCTATGACACAAATCATTGAATTTTTTGGTTTTGTTTGCAATCAATCAGCTTTGGAGCTTAACACATTGACTTGCGTTGCGACGCTTAAGGGACATACCAGCGCTGTGATGTCTCTTTTGTGCTGGAATGACTATTTGTTATCGTGTTCACTTGACCATTCCATTAAAGTATGGGGTGTGAACAAAGATGGGCACTGGGAAGTTACATACACACATACAGAAGATCATGTATGAACAATTAATCTTGCACCTTTTGTTTTCCTTTGTTAACTTTTCTTTTAATTTTAAAAGGGTCTGCCTATATTCTTATAATGGATTTGTTCTGTACAGGGCTTGCTTGCACTTTCTGGTATGATGGATGCTGAATCTAAGCCAATCGTCTTGTGCTCATCCAATGATAACTCTGTGCACCTATACGAACTACCATCGTAGAGTAGTATAAATTTGTTTTTTTTTCAATTCTCAAAACGAACAAAGTTTATTTCTTGTTTACTTATATAAGCATAGTGAAATGATTTGTAGGTTTAGCAAGAGATGAAGATTGTTTTCAAAAGAGGAAGTTCGGGATATTCAGACAGGCCCATATGGCCTCTTCTTCACTGGTGATGCTTCTGGCACCGTCTCAGTCTGGAATGGAAGTGGTTGGATTGACGATGAGTGAAAGAGCATTTTTTCTGCTCTTTAGTTTAATCTAAATGCATCATGTTGCAAGTACTAGGTAGTAAAGTAAAAGAGAGCTATTATGGTTGTATTTTGTTTGAATCCTTGTGTAGCCATTACCCATTTATATATATATGAAAAAGGAATTTTGTCAGTTTTCAAATCATATTTTCATTGAAGCAGGCAATTTTATGGATTGTGGAATGAAAAACTATTGACTATTGTTTACATCTTGAGAGGGTGAAGGTAAAATAGAGATGTAATTTTTTATCCGATCCATCCGGTGAAGTTGGGATATATTATCCAGTCCGTTATGGATGGAGTGGATACGGATCGAGGTAATCCTAAATATCCGCGGATTTGATTGGATCGGTGATCATTTTCAAAACGGTGATTTGGACCGATCCAATCCATTGTCATCGGTAAATGTAGAGAGAGGGGTAATTTGGACATACATTTTAAAATTTTAATTAAATGTAAAATCACCGAGTCCATTACAATTTGAATCTATAAATAATTACTCTGTTAATTGAGGTGTTAAGTTTGTGGATGAAACAAAACTAATATTACATTGTAAAGGACTGGAACTTCATTGTACTATTGATATGGTTACTGTGGGAAGACTAATAGACTTGCACATTTTATCTTTTCAACTTTCACATTACTGAAATACTGAAATTGTATATATAATAGAACAAGAGAGGAATTGGCTATACCTGTATCAACAAAAATCTTCATGTTCATGAGATCCCTTACACGAGAATCATGAAGAACTAGTATCCCTCTAAAATTATTACGTCCGCAGGATTAACCTAAACAAGATCAGACTAATGATCAGAACATTTATTTAAGTCCGTTTAGTGTGTTCGTTTGGCGAGCATGCTTCGCTCTCGCTCCAAACACCTCAAAATGAGTCTTTTTACCTTAAAATGGCAAAAAAAGAGAAAAAAACACACACACATTTTTTGTCCGGATACTCGAGACACAAAACGAATACGTAATGTACAATATACCTGTTGTGATGGTTCAGTGCTTTTATGAGTCTTAAAATCATAATTTGGGATTTTAACAGCTTTCCCAAGTTTCATTTTCACCATGCAGCAAAGCAAAAGCTCCGTGTCAAATGCATCTGAATTAATTAATTAATAATTAAACCCAAAAATTCAATAGCTCTTAATTATCACAAAATTAAGTAGATTTAATTTAACAAAATGATGACTTAATTGTGAATTTCCAAAAAATTATCAGATAAAAAAATTACAAAAAAATTCAGAAAATTAAATAATTCACAAATTTCAGCTAAGTAGATTAAAAAAAGATGATTACTTGATTCACAAGAACCACGCGCTGATCGTGTAGCTGAGACATTATCATATCCATTAGTTGATGCTGTTCCTCCGGCAACCCCTGAATTCAACCAATTGAAATTCATAACAACAAGAACAATAGCGCAACCGCGTGAGCAATTATATAAATTCTCAACCACCTAATATTATAATATCAGATTCTATTACCAATGAAAATTCATAATAACAGCAAAAGACAACAAGCCTAAGATACCACAGTGTGAAATCGGCTATATAAATTCTATAATGATCAGATTCTATTACCAATGATGAACGGAATCTTCGCCGGAGTATACGAGCCGTTGGATTCAGTCGACAACCCATCTTTCACTAGCGTCCATTATCGATCTACAAATTATTTAATCGATTATAACAATATCAAATTATTTTTAAAAATTTGTTCTTTTATTGGTTTCGGATTTGATTCAGATATTTTCCTCTCCTATGTTTTCCTGCTGCTTAAGAGAATGAACAAGACCGAAGTTGGCGGGAAAGGAAACAAATTGACACGTGGCAAAGTGTGTTTTTCCATGTCAGCTTTGTTTTTCTTTCTTTTGCCCAAACTTAGCACTTTACCTTCAGAAACTTCGCTGGTCTTGGTCCCTATTATTCTTTTTTATACATCTGTTAGTCCTTTCCTTCATAACTGTAAAATAGTCATTCTGACGTAAAACTTTTGCCACCATTACAATCTGACAAATGTTTTGCCTTTTCTTTTACTAGTTACTTCCATCTCACGTAATTTATTCTTAAATAAAATGCCTGGCGTATGATAGACGATGAACATTCTATCTCTACGAGCAAGTATCACAATCGTATCTTAATGATCATGGCCTCACGTCGACACATGTAACAAAACACAGCATTCACAAAATCACAAGTAATTCAATAGTGCTAGAGAAACATTTCGCAATTCTCATTTGCATAACATTTCAGACAAGCTAAATACCGAAAATATTTCAAATATCTTCTGAACGTTAACTAAACAGACTGAATAGAACAATATCTTAAAACTGAAACAAACAAGGTATAAAAGGAGTTCAGCAAAACGAAAACAGCTCAAAGGTAACAAATTCCTCCAAAAAAACCTTGGTGAACCTCCAACAGCTAGCTACATCGTGCTCTCACCTCTGCAAGGAACAGAACACCATTGTCAATTCACATCACCATTAACAAATTCTAAGATTTTCTAACTCGTCAGCATGGAGATGAATGAATAAACAATACAAGTCATGCAAATACAGAGGATATCTTCCTATCCTTTCAGCTTTCCAAGTTAAATGAGGTTATTGCATAGGTGGCTACAACCGAAGCTAAGTTGTATCATCTATGATTGAGAAAAATCTCCCATCACCATGCAGCAAAGCAAAAACAATTCAACTAGAAACACACAATCAGGCATGGAATCCCCCAGAATGCAAATTTGAGCGAAGAGATTGAAAACTCTTGGAACATTCAAATGTAAGTTCCTTTAATTAAAAAAAAGCTAACTTTTATCTTACATGTTGAAAAATCTATGGTCTTGGTCTTGAATTTTGGAATTGAAACACATATCAAGCACACAAGAGGATGCAGCAGAGGCATATAACGTGGCAACCATAAAATTTCGTGGGGGAAATGTTGCGACTAACTTTGATATCACGAAATATAAGGTGGAACGAATTATGACTAGCGGCATCCTCTTGGCCGGAGAACTTGCTCGGCGTAACAAAGAGGTTTGTAATGTCTTCAACCAGAGATATGAAGTGTACCCGAGTGAAACATTCAAGTGAAGTAATAATAAGAGTAGCTGGTCAGTAACCTTATATGTTGCTGGGATACATGAAAACTCTAACTCTAGCACCCTGATTCATTAAAACAACAAACAAAATCATCAAAATCCAAACCCTAATTAGAAAACCCAAATGCAATTAAGAACATAATTGGACGAATTGTTACCATAGTCTTAGGGGTAAGTTAGATTTGAACTTAGCACGAACAACGCCAGTGTTTCCATGAGGCCTAGTAACTTTTCCCCAAAGGCAACGGTACAAAGACCCTTTCTTCTTAGTCTTAGCCTTGTAGACATATGCCATATTCTTCCCACAATACCATGACACGTCTTCTTTCGTGTTCATACCCTCGATCTGAACCAAAGGACGTGTTTGGGTACTTGGTTCGACTTTCGACCTGAAATCGGAATAAACCCCCGATCATCAAATTCATTCATTGCAAAATCATAATTTCAAGATAGAAAAAGGGTTAAATTCTTTACCTTTTGTAACCGAGAATCGTTCCTCGAACATAAAGTCTGTGAAAACAATAACAAAAAAATCAATTTTTTTCAAAATTTTTTCATCAATTTCAAGCAATTTACTGAAAATCGTAAATCAAATAGCATTTTTACAAACCTGACGCGTTCTCCTTCACGACCCTTCACCATTTTTTTCCGTCTTCAATTGAGCTTTCTGCGGCGGCTTTGCTTTTAACTGAAACCCTAAAGCTTATATATAAGTTTAGAAATAAACTATGGAGGGGGAAATTAGCAATGAAAGTAGTCAGTCCTTATTGTTTTAGTATTGTTTTATCTTGACCCTTTAAGTGTGGGTTTTATTAATTACATCCTTTTGTTTTGATTTTGGGGAAGAAGTTTCCACAACCCAACCCGGTCAAACCCAAACCCGCCAAATCTCGATGCAGGACCCGTTGAGTTCCGGGTTGAGCAGACCAAAATTTTCGAATCGTAACTAGGTAGGTTGATCATATGTTGATATGGATGAATGAGAGCATGCCACGTGTCAAAATGTGATGACGTGGACAAATATTAAGTGACACTGTGTCATAGTAATCTGACATGTGGACTAATTTCAAAAACTCGACCACTTGGTCATAGAAGCGACACGTGAACCTCGTTGACTCGGCCGTTATACCGACCCCATGTCATTAAAAAAAACCGGTTAGCATACAGCCAAATTATCATTCTGACCCGGCCCGGCCCCTGACTCATCTCTAGCCATTCCTGAGACCACCTTTGTACTGTACGTCTTGTGTGGAGAAATTAAAATGTGAGGACCAAACTAACAGTTTGGACCAATCATATATGACTACTTTTACAATAGATGGAAATATACAAGGACACAATTACACAAATATATACTTACCGACACAAGTATTTACGGCCGTTTTCCACGCTAAAACCTCCATCTATCTGCCGCAAAACCCTACTCAGACGCCATCATCACCGGTAACCTCCTCGAACAACACCGCCTTTGCGACGGCCGAGCACGACGATCGACACGCACGTGCCACCGCCACTCACCATCATCTCCTGAACATCGCAAGCAGCACCAGCAGCTTGAAAATGGGAGAAGAACAGCTACATATGGAAATTCTCCGTGAATTTGAGCTGCGTCTTGTACGATGCACACTCCGTTCGCAATCGAAATCCAATATCGAGCATTCTCTTCCTCCGATTCTTCCACTTTATACTCATATCAACACCCTTCTCTGTAGCATTGAAGCTGGAAACTATATCCAAGCACTCTCCTCTGACGCTGCCCGGCTCATTCTCGACTTCACTAGCTCGGCTGACTTCGTCGACTCAGCTGAATCAGCTGAACAGAGCTTATTCAGAGTTGATACTGGCGTGTTGAATCGTTTTTAGCTCTGGATGATTCAGTGAATGCTCATGAGAGAAGTGCTAGGTTCTTTCTAGTCATGTGTGTTGCTGTTGCTGCACTTTTTTGGTTTACTCAGTGTAACATCATCGGGTTAGTTCAAGCTCTTTTCATTTGAGTTTCATGTTGTTTGTTTCGTCTAAAGTTTGAACATTTTACTGTCCATGAAACCATTTATTGGTTTGGTAATTAGCAGGATTTTGAATGTAATGACATCTTTTTTCTGCATTTCAAATTTTTCTATGAATAATTACCTGTTTGATAATGTAACTTAGTTATCTGTTTGACATATGTAGACCATCGGATGAGTTGTCTAAATGCCCTAATCCACTCGATGTCACTGAAGAAGTAGAATTGATGGAATGGAAAAATTGGGCTCGCAATCACCTTATGTCTGCTGGCTCTGACTTGCTTGGAAAGTTTTCAAATCTTCAGGTACTTTTTTCTTATTCCCCGACTTAAACCCTCTATGACTATCTCTAAACCTGAATTAGTTCATATGTGACTGGTGATATATGTCATGATCATAATTCGTAACCATTGGGCAATATTTCAAAGTAATGACATATATCCTAATGTGTAGTATTTGATATTTTTTCTTGGGCTGAATGCAGTATCTAGTTTTGGCTAAAATGCTCCTTATGAGGACAAAAGATTTGTTGTTTGAAGAAAGTGATTCATCCATGTTTGGGATTGCAAGCATCTCATGGTGGATTGTTAGGCTTCTACTTACATCACGAGAGAATTTTGGATAAGCGGTCTTCTCATTTGTTTGATCTATTGCAAGTTTTCATGGGTGAAACTTTAAATCATTTTGGCTCTCTGGAAAAAGTCAGTAAGCTATTGGGGCACCAAGCTGATCAATGAAGAAGGAGCAGCAATTGTTTCAATGGTCCATCTAGAAGCAGGTGTACTTGAGTACATCTATGCTCGGGTTGATTCTTGCAGGTAAGCTATCATGTAGAGCCTTTTTTGTGCTTACTAGGTTTACTTGTGGCCAGATGTCCTTTCCAAAAGGATTTTCGTATGTTGATCTTAGATTTTCTACTTGATTGGTTCTAAACTCATTGGAGTGGCTAATGAATTTTTCCCTGCTAGGAAACATTTTCGGTCTGCTGAAGAGGCAGCTGGTCTTCAGCTCTCTGTTACTGGGGCTCTGGGCTTTCGTACTGTGCATCAGGTAAAATTTTAGTTCTGTTAATGTGTATCGACTTTGGCAGTGGTTTTTATTCTTATTTTGACTATTGCTCCTGGAATTAGGTGGAACCGAAGGCACAAATGGTACTTGTTACTCCAATTAAGCTCGCTTTCACGTGCTGATACCTGCCCCTCAGAGAGCACTGGCCTTCAGGCACATAATTCTGATCTTGGAGAAACCTCTGAAATATATATGACCCCTAAACTGTTAGAGGATAGCAATGGATCTGGAATCCATAACGTTGGTGACACAGCTTCCCCTTTAAATGGAATTCGACAGGCCATAATAATGGCACAATGTCTCCTAATTGAAAAGAACACTCGAAGCGATGAAATGCAGAGTAAGTTTATAAAATTATGTCTAGTACTGAAACCTGCGTTTAACATGATTTATGATATCTTAAAATGAATGTTTTACGTAGGATAATTAGCTTGATTAATGATATAGTTATATGAATATTGAGGCATTTCTACTTTGCTATTTACCGTCCAATTCCTATTTCAGGATGGGATATGGCTCCATACATACAAGCAATTGATTCTCAGCAATCATCATACTTTGTTGTAAGTAATTAGTTACTTTGTCTTTGTCTTTGACTTTTTATTTTTCATTTCCTGAAATTACTTTCTGTTTTTAATACCTTCAACATGTGATGTGTTTCCAATTTTTTTGTACAAGTCTCAGTCTTTCTGCAAAATGATGTTGCGAAGTTCAATGCTAGTTTTATTCTGTCTGTGGAAACTTACATTATTTACAGTGTCGGCTGTTGAGAATTTCTGGTTTTAACTAATCAATATGTAATTTCTTATACGGCTTTGGATAATCATATTTATATCCTTTTTTGTCATATTTCTAAGAAAGAAAGGAAATAATGTTCTCTTGATTATTCTAGCATAACTCTTGGTTTATGATCCCTTGAATAGATAGATTGTTCCCTGTTAATCCTATATATCTGTTAGCTTGATGTTGGACTTCCATTCCTCTTTCAGATACGTTGTTACTGTGACATTTTACGCGTTCGTTGGGAGAAAACACGTGGTCGCACTAGAGAGCGTGCTTTGGAGACGATGGACAGACTGGTTGGTTAAACATCTCATGATCTTTATTGCATTTTTGGTTTTTCTTTCTGTTAGTTTGGGTACTTGTTACTCTGATAGGTTATTTGTGACTGCATGCATTTTCGGCACAATATGGTCATTGTTGCTAAAATACCCATTCTTTATAAATATAACTGCTTCAAGACTGATACACTTCTTTGATCTCTAATTTCATTTAAGAAGATGGACACTTGTTGAAGTCTGCTCATGTGGCATTATTTCAGGTTAAGGGTCTAAGCAAGAATCCTCCAGGGGTGGCAGAAAGGATTCCCTTTTGTTACGCAGTTGACATGCCTACTATTCCTGCATTGCGAAAGTAAACTATTTGTTTCTACCTTTCAAGATATTAGTTTATAAGTTTGCAGATGCAGTTCTCCCCCTCCCCCTCTCGCTATCTTTCATACCCTTCTGACTAATTTACTCACTGCAGAGAGTACGGAAAACTGTTAGTGAGCTTTGGTGAGATAGGAAAGGCACTCGAAATTTTTGAGAGTCTAGAGTTATGGGATAATCTCATAAACTGCTACTGGTATGATGGCTTGTAACATAGAATGTATTTCTACAATAATTAATTTTCATCTGTTATATTGTTGTCATCTCTTTGCTCCCATGGAATCTTATATGATATCATACATAACCAGCCTACTGCATAAGAAAGCGGATGCTGTTAAACTCATCAAGTCAAGGCTGTCTGAGGTTCCAAATGACCCAAGATTGTGGTAAGTTTGTTCGCCTTTTTAGAAAAGGAAAAAAGAAAAAAACTAGATGATCTGTTTACCATAATCTGTTTAACCACTGCATTAATCTAATTCTAGGTGTTCTCTGGGTGATGTTACATTTGATGATACATGCTATCTGAAAGCCCTTGAAGTATCAAACAATAGATCGGCAAGAGCCAAGGTTAGTTTTTCACTGTCTTACATGTGGCCCTAGTTTATTCTTTTAACATTCTTCCTATAGTAATTTTGGTTTCCTGTTTATCAGTGGTCTCTTGCTCGTAGCGCGTACAACAGAGGAGAGTATGAGGAATCTAAAACCCTGTGGTATATTCCTTAACCCTTTTTCTTGATGTCTTTGTGGGTAGTATGTCTACAAATTCTGAAGTTCCTATGTAATGTGGGTGGATGAACAATTTCTCAGGGAGTCTGCAATGGCCTTGAACTCGTTGTACCCAAGATGGTTGGTACCATCTTGGTTGTGCTGCAAGGAAGGTAACTTGTACCCTTTTTTTACACTTATGTGGTATGGTGATTACCACAAGTATCTAGGAGATGTTTTATACGTCATAGTTTTATCAATCATCTGTTTAAATTTTGTTTCTAATTACTGAAAGGAATGCCACAGGCCGAAGACATAGATAAAGCTCTGTATGGGTTTACTCGTGCAGTGAAACTAGATCCTGAACACGGGGAGGCTTGGAACAATATTGCTTTCATGTAAGCTTTACTTCAATCATGTTTGATTCCTGGGGTTTAAAGAATTTGCAGGAACATTTATGGAATTTAATTCTCTTCATTGATCACGCAGGCATAGGATCAAGGAAAAAATACAAAGAGGCGTTTATTGCATATAAGGAGGCTCTGAAGTTCAAGTTCTGTCTTTCTCCTTTGATTATACTTTTAAACTCTTTCGTCTAATGTTTTACATTAAATGCTTTATCCGACACATGTTTTTGTGCCAGCCAGCCTCCCAAAATTTGAATATACAGTGACTGAACTGCTATTTGTCTACAGGCGAGACAACTGGCAGTGTTGGGAGAACTACAGCGATGTTGCTCTAGTTCTGGGCAATGTTACTCAGGTATTTGTTATTATGTTTATTAAAGTCAATTTTTAAGTAAAATCTTTTCAGTTTGCCTGAATGAACTTCCAGTCGCGGTCCTTTTGGTACTCAATCTAATCTTTTAGTTTAGCTAGCATATCTGATGGGACGGAAACTGTTTGCTGTACCTTTTCAGATGATAGACATCCATGCTTTTGCTCATTGATTCATATAAAAAGCATTACTATGAGCAAACTACTGTTTGGAACATTTTTTGCACGATGCGTATTCGCTTTTTTAATGATTTCTACCACCAGATGTTAGTATAGTAATGATTTCTACTTTTCAACCAGGCTTTGGAAGCTACACAGATGGTGTTAAACCTCACCAAAAATAAACAAGTTGATGCCTGACTTATTAGAAAAGATAATGGTAGAGGTGGAAAGGAGGACTTCACCGGAGCATTTTATAAGTGACCCATCACCCACTAGTACTACGCGCACTAGTGATTTCACCGAAGTATCTTCTCAGGAGCCAGAAAATGTTGAAGTGATGAGCAGAAGAACTAGGGAAACAGAACACTTGGTTGATCTTCTAGGAAAATTTTTAAAGCAGGTTTGCATTTCGATCTGGCTAAATTTAAAATACTTGAAAGGAATGTTTTCCTTGCTCGTGAGTCGTGAGAGTTTCATTATTCAATAACGATTATAGTAACCATCATGTCTTGATACGAACACCATGGTGGTCGTTATTTTTTATTTCTTTTTCAGATAATAGGAAGTGGTTGTGGAGGGGAGATATGGGGATTGTATGCAAGGCGGCACAAAATCGAAGGTGATCTTACTATGTGCAGTGAAGCGCTCTTAAAGGAAGTTAGAACATATCAGGTACGTATCTCGAATTAATTTTTTGTATTTTGTTATGGAAATTTTGTATGTCCATCTTTTATTATGGAATATCTTTTATATATATATATGCGTAATATTATTGTATGATTCATGATATGAATTGTGATCTACACGCTGCCCTTCGACTTAAACATGAGGATTCATATAACCAGCTCCACTCGATGGAAATGAGCGGTTTTTGTTGTTGCTGTTGTAGTTAAATAAAGGGTTCTACTTGTTCATTGATCTATCTCTATCTCTCAGGGATCTGATTTTTGGAAGGATGGAGAAAGATTTAAGAAATTTGCACGTGCTTCATTGGAACTATGAGGTGTACATGGAAATTTCGTCCTCCACTGGTAACAGTTGTCGGGAGCTCTTAACAGCCGAAATGCACCTCAAAAACACACTTAAACAGGCAAGATTTCCCATGATTTTTCTAAGAAATTCCTAGGATAGTTGTGATTTAAATTTTCAACTCTAAACTTTAATCATCGTTGATAAATGACAATATACACACATGTGAAATCTCAGGCTGGGAGCTTTTCAGATACAGAGGAATTTAAAGATGTTCAGGTTTGCCTTGAACAAGTGAAGAAACTTCAATCTGATTCAGTACCAAGAGTAGAACCTGCTAAGACAAGTTTTGCTAATCCTTTTGCTTTACAATCTGCCTCTTAATCATTTTTCTAGTTTACTTTCCTCGAAGCGTGAAGCGTAATATTCACGTAGATGACTTTCTATATATATGGATAGAAAAACTTTTCTAGGGTATATTATTATATTAGAGATTAACCCATACCTTCACAAACCGTCGGTCTTGGTCCAGAATGTTCTATTCGCTACATGTTAATCCTTCCTTCATAGTTTTGAGACGCAAATAGTCCTTTTTACTCTACTTTTTTAGCCTCCTCGAATATCTTTTCAACCGATATTCGTAAGAGTAATTTATCATTCCCAATGTCAATGCAGAAAACTAGAGAATTGCTCATAGATTTTTTTTCTATTTACAAAGGTTGTGAATTAAACCCTTTTATCTACGAGTTAAGGGACAAGATGGGAACAACTTTTTTTACTTCCTATCTTTATTATTGCATTACAATTACTAATTGTACAAAATATCACTAATCCCTCACCTCATGGATGAAGATGGAGGCAGCTCACTAATTGGGTCAAAACCTCTGTTTACTTACTATTTTGAGTGTTGTAGATATATATGTATGTATATATAGAATGGATAATAAGAAAAAGAAGTCCCAAAGACAAAGACTTCCATCATCATAATCATGTGACATGTCTATCTTAAAAATCCTTTGTTTTTTTCTTCTTAAAAATAAAATATAATTCTGTTGTTGAAAAATGCAATTCGCTTTATCTTTCATTACCATTCTACTTGATTAAATTTCTCTCTTTTTAAAAAAAGTATCAGATCCCAACACCCCCACAAATCAATCATTATAAAGATTCTTTCTTTCTTTAAAGTTTGCAACTTTTTTTTTCTATTTAAACTACTTGATTCAGATTACAGAGATTGCGTTCAAGAAGAAGAATTTGGACGACGTCGTTTCTCTTCGAAGTATGTGTTTTGATTCCTGAAAAATCCTATGTGTTTATTCATATGTTTGAAGAAGCAGTCTCCTCCTCTGTGTGTGTTTTTTTGCAGCATTTGTTGACCACCCTTTGATTTGTTTCTAGAAATTGTTCGGTTTACCTGTGTGGTAGTTGCTGAATTCGTTTTGGTCATTGATAAAGTTGTCGACTTTTCTTGAAATTTGGCTTATATTACACAAATTTGAATTTGAATGTGATTAGTTTAAGCTTTTCAATTTGGTATTAATGGTATATATATAGCCGCCTTTTGTTTTGGGGAACAAGCAAAAAGGGTCAGACTTTGATAGTTTCTGTGCAAGTTCATACCTTAACCAAGACCCTTATCTTTTTTTTTTTTTGATTAAAACTTATATTTCATTCATAAATGATAGGGTAATACAAGAGTTGAAACAAAGTTAAGTACACAAACATACTTAACGACTAACCCAATACAAGTAGTATAAACTATAACAAGACCCTTATCTTTCATTACCATTCTACTTGATTAAATTTCTCTCTTTTTAAAAAAGTATCAGATCCCAACACCCCCACAAATCAATCATTATAAAGATTCTTTCTTTCTTTATAGTTGGTAACTTTCTCCATTTAAACTACTTGGTTCAGATTACAGAGATTGCATTCAAGAAGAAGAATTGGGACGACGTCATTTTCTTCAAAGTATGTGTTTTGATTCCTGAAAAATCCTATGTGTTTATTCATATGTTTGAAGAAGCAGTCTCCTCCTCTATGTGTGTTTTTTTTGCAGCATTTGTTGACCACCCTTTTTGATTTGTTTCTATGAAATTGTTCTGGTTTATCTGTGTGGAAGTTGCTGAATTCGTATTTGATCTGATTAGTAAGTTGTTCGACTTGTATTAATGGAAATATGGCCGTTATATTATGGGGAACTAAGTATTAGTTTAAGCTTTTCTAGAGAATTGGTATTTTCATTGGAAGCTAGGGAAGTATTTATAGCGTGAATTTTTGATTTGATGGGCGGAAGCAGTTCAACTTCAAAGGAAGGTAGTTGGAGACAGACTTCATCGTTTCCGTCAAGTTCTTCATCATGGGATCAGTCGTATTCTCAAACACCTTATTACGGTCAAGAAACTCAGAGCTATGCTCCCCAGCCATCATATGAGGCACAGCCATATTATCCAACACCAGATCACAGTGCCGGTGTAGCTTCCGGCAACAAGAAGAGGCTGGATAGGAGATATTCAAGAATCGCTGATAATTACAATTCCTTGGATCAGGTAAGTGGTTGTTATTATCGATAGATAGATAAATATAACTTGGTTTAGAACATAATTCTGAGATTTAATGCATCATACAGGTGACAGAGGCTCTTGCAAATGCTGGTCTTGAGTCTTCAAATCTCATCGTCGGTATTGATTTCACAAAGAGCAATGAATGGACAGGTTAATTAACCTCTTTTCTCTTTGCTTAAAAGTATATGTATAAAGCCATAGGAAAGCATGCTGAATTCGGTTTATGTATAGGTGCAAAATCCTTTAACAAACGAAGTTTGCATCATATTGGAAATGGGTTGAATCCGTATGAACAAGCAATATCCATTATTGGGAAGACACTAGCTGCCTTTGACGAGGATAACCTAATTCCTTGCTTTGGATTTGGAGATGGTATGTATGAATAATCAAGTTATGTTTTGTTTTTTGAATGTGGGAATTGATTGATAAAAGAAAATGCTATATGTTGACAGCGACCACATTCGATCAAGACCTCTTTAGTTTCTACCCAGACGAGAGATTTTGCAATGGATTTGAGGATGTCTTATGCCGATACAAAGAAATAGCGCCTCATCTACGGCTTGCTGGTCCGACGTCGTTCGCACCCGTCATTGAAATGGCAATGTCCATTGTCGAGCAAAGTGGCGGTCAATACCATGTATTGTTGATAATTGCCGATGGGCAGGTTACGAGAAGTGTGGACACTGAGCGTGGTCAGCTAAGTTCTCAAGAAAGAAAGACCGTTGAAGCCATTGTAGAAGCAAGCAAGCTTCCATTATCAATTATATTAGTAGGGGTTGGAGATGGACCTTGGGATATGATGAGAGAGTTTGATGACAACATCCCTACAAGAGCTTTTGATAATTTCCAGTTTGTTAATTTCACGGAGATTATGTCAAAGAATACTCCTCAATCTCGGAAAGAAACAGAATTTGCACTTGCTGCTTTGATGGAAATTCCACCTCAGTACAAAGCAACTATTGAGCTTAACTTGTTGGGGTAAAAACGATAAACCTATAAAAAAAATTTACTATGCATTTCTTATCCTATCTTATATTCTTATCGTATTGCTTGAGCTTGAATGTTTGTTTCCATGTTGCTCGAGCAGCCGTCGGAAAGGAAATGTTCCGGAGAGGGTTGCGCTCCCGCCACCAGTATACGGTCAACCATCTTTCAGCAGCTCAAAACCTTTCAATTCGTCAAGCTTTAAGCCAAGTGTGCCTCCTTATCAAGAACCTGTCACCACTGCTCCACCTGATACGACTTCCATTAACGATGACAGGGTATGTATGTATGAGTAGACTCTTGAAGAACATCTTCTCTGTTTTCGAAGACTTCCTAGTTTTAAGATGATAATAATGTTCTTCTATACGAGATTTGGTATTAATACTTTTGTTTTGTATACAGTCTTGTCCAATTTGCTTGACTAACCCGAAAGATATGGCATTTGGTTGTGGTCATCAGGTAAATTTCATTTCACAGATTACTTTTCAAGAATCTCTAGGAATAATATTTGTTATTTTGACAGTTTACTGTTTTGTGTGTTTTCTTTAGACATGTTGCGAGTGTGGTCAGGATCTTCAGTTATGTCCATATTGTCGTAGCACAATCCAAACCAGAATAAAGCTGTATGGATGATCAATCAACTCAGCTGCATAAATGCTTTGCAGAAATTCTTTGTATTCATCTTTCTAATGTTGAAAAATAGCAGTAGGAAATCGTTTTATTTACATTCTTTTGTTTTTACTGATTGGATTGGTCTTATGAATTGATTATTTTTTGAGAATTACAAATTTCCTTCAAGTTGTCTCAGTTTTAAATGTATTCTGTCAGTATTTCTGAGGGATTAGAGGATTGTTGCCATCTCAAACTGATTTAAGATTGGACCGATCAAGAATTGATTGGTTAGAATTATTAAGACCGGTAAAAAAGGGACAGAAAATCAATCGGAAAACCAATCGGCAGAAAACCGGTTAAAAACTGATCGAAACCGAAGATTGAATGTCCAAGCCGAAACTCGAGAGTGAGGGAGCCAATTGATGTCAATCTCCAAGTCTTGCATTATCTGATCAAAGTAGGATGAAGTAAAAAATCAAAACGTGCAGATCTATGACTGAAAATCAACTGAGATCTGTAAACAGGCCCAAGACAAAATTGTCAAAGAAGCCCAAATGCAAAACGCAAAGTTTAGTTAGTTAGCAATCATCCGTTGTGAAATAAGAAAGCAACACAAGTGTGTAGCTGAGCTGTTAGATTAGATTTTACTAATATATAAAAATGTAATTAAACAAAAATTCAATTAATTATAATCAAGAAATTCTCAAAAAAAGTTAATGATAATCAAGAAATTCTCTCTAAAAAATATTTAATGATAATCAAGAAATTCTCTCTAAAAATTTAATAACAAATTCTCAAAATTTCAACTTGAGGAATGTGGGATATCTTGGACCAGTATTTTCCTTTGTACCTTTCGCACTGTTTTTCAAGTAGAGGACACTCGTCTACTTCTAGAGACAAAAGTGAAGGTGGCATGCCCTCCTTTGGTAACGACTTGAGCTTTGGACACTTGAAAATAGATAACTATTCGAAGAAACTTGAGGTTGTGAAAGCAGTTCAAGTATTCCACATTGGGGAAAGTCACAGATATTCAGATCAATAATTGAGTTCGGCAGATTCATTTCTAACTTGTCCATGTCTCCACCCCCAATGGTGAGAGATGTGAGGGATGTGAGTTTGTTCAATCCTTCCCATTCAAGAAGTGCTTTACAAATCTTCATTCCAGAGACTCCAAGATGTGTTAGGTTGCTAAGGAATCCTTCTTCTGGGATGAGCTCAATTCCTGGAGAGCCACATAAATACAATTCTTCAAGCGAGGTGAGGTTACGCATGCAGTTGGGTATTACAGCCTCGAGTTTCTCACAATCAATGATGTCGAGAGCTCTCAATTTGTTAGTGGTGGGCAACCCTCCTTGAGGTAAACAAGTGATACTTGGGCAGTCTATTTAAATCAAATTCTTTGAGATTGTTGAGTTTGTGTAGGCCCTCTGGCAAGTACTGAAGATTTTGACATTCAGATATTCTGAGCTTTTGAAGACACGTGTTGTTGTGAAATGTCTTAGCAATAGACTCCAGCTTACTGCATCCACTTATTTTAAGGTGTGTGAGTGAAGAAGTTAACTCACCTCTCGATGATAAGCACCGCAAGAGAATTGCATTCCCTAATCTCTAACTCCTTCAGAACACATGTTGGTGAGCTGCCTCTACCGTTTATATCCACATCTTCATCGTCCAGCAAAGTTTGCAAATTCTCGCAATCTTTTATCTTCAATTTATGTAGAGTATCTGTCAAAATGGTACTTGGAAGAGAGACAATACTCTGGCATCTAACAATATACAACTCTCTTAGAGACATGAGGCCACACAAGGTTTCTGGTAAATGCTCAATCTTCATACAGCCTTCCAGCCTGCAAACCTCAAGTGTGCATGGTAGACTCCAATTGATTATATCATCACAAGAATCACCGATTGTTAAATCTTTTACTTCTCTCAACTTTGGCATGAAGTTTTCTTTTAAGCTTGAAAACTTGGATATTTTCGAAAAAACCACTTCACGTAATGAGCTTAAATGAGCTTCACCTACGTACACGAATTCTTCACAACCTTTAATCACAAGCTCCCTCAGCATTGGAACTTCTGAAATTGAAACCACTAACTCTTTGCAATTCTCAATTGTAAGTTGCACCAAGGAAGAAAGATTTCTCGGCAGTTTTCCACGACAGTTTTGGACAATGTATGATTGACAGCTCATGTAGGCAGGGGAAGCTATCACTTTCTCGGCCAATATTGTCAGAATTCCAAACCACCAATTTGGGCATTCCTTTGATGAAAAGCTTGTTAAGATGAGATAGCAGCCCGAGAGGTGGCAAACTTGTGCAATTTTCACAATTTTCTATGGTAATGCACTTCATGTTAGAGAAAGTAACATCTCCCAACCACTTTGGAAATTCAATACCTGCATAATTATTATTTTTTTGGTTAACTAGGTAGAAATTTTATTAACCAAAGCAAGTATACAACTTAAAACTAATAAAAAGTTCTAGTGCAACAATACCTGCATAATTATTGATGGTGAGCTTTTGAAGCTTTTCATGTGGTTTGAGCATGTTGAGCACACTCTGTTCCGTTGCGGAATTCCGTGATCCGTCGAATTTGGAACTCCATTTCAACTCCAAAGCATTTAAATTTTTCATTCCATTCAAATTGGCCTCCTTTGCATCATTGGCATCAGCGATGGTCTCCAAATTTGAAATGCTAAGTTGTCCGGATAGAGATTTGAAATTCTTCAATTCGCTCACCCGAGAACCATTGCCATTTTCTAAAACAAAGTTCGACAACTTTTGAAGTGACTTTAATTCTTTCAATCCTGAAGGCATCCCTTCCAACAAATCCACATTTGTAATTTCAAGAAGTCGCATGATTGATCAAATTGCCAATTCGTGATGGCAACCTTTTGAGGTATGAACAGTCACTCAATATCAAACTCTGTAAATTGTATAATGAACATATTGATTCTGGTAAACTTGTGATGTCAGTCTTTGAAAGGTCGAGATACCTCAAGTGCTTTAGATCTCCAATTGAGTCAGGAAGCTCGGTGATGTGATATCCACTAAGAGACAATACCCTCAGTTTCTTCAACTTCGGCAACAAATCCAAGAAAATATTGTTGGTAATATAGCTTCTCCTATACAAGCTGAATAATTGGAAGCGGAAGGAAAGTTCTCAAAAACTTGCCTTCATGGAAAGCTTCAAACTTTTCCATGCCATCCAAATAAGCACGATTATAAGACGAATGGCGAGCTCTTATAATTCTTTGGCATCCGCTTGTTTTCTTCCCATGATCTTCATTCCGAAAGCAAGTATCACCGGCAGCCCATTGCGCTAAGTCGTGAATGAGGTCATGCATAACATATTGAGAATCATCATTACTTGATAATTGAAAAATTGACCTTGACACAAGCTCTCGGAAGTACTTTCTTCCTATCTCTTCCATTTTTTCCTCATGCTCGTTGGATTGTTCAATGAAACCTTCTGCCATCCATAAATGCACCAACTCCTTCTCTCTGAATTCATAATCTTGTGGAAAAATTGCACAGTAGGCGAAACACCTCTTCAACTCCGGAGGAAGATAGTGGTAACTCAGTCTCAACACTGGAAAAATCTCACATTCATCTTCAGGCAAGCTCAATATGTTGCTATTCAATATGTGCTCCCACTCATCTACTTGCTTGGATCGCAATAGACCACCAAGAGTTCGAGCGGCCAAAGGCAAGCCGTGACATTTAGAAATGACCTTCTCACGAATATCTTCAGGATTTGAATTTGCAGACATGTCTCCATTCTCAAATGCATGCTTCTCAAAGATAGACCAACAATCCTCATCTGACAAATGTTGAAGCTCATAGGATTTGACATGTCCCATCATTTTTGCTATTTCATGGTCACGAGTAGTCACGATGACTTTACTTCCACGTGATCCGGCCATGAAGGGACGCTTTAGAGCATCCCATAAATCATGACTCTTGTTCCACACGTCATCTAGAACAATCAAGAATTCTTTTGAGCTAGAGCTTCTTCTAGTTTGCGTTGAACGGGATCCAAGTCCTTCAAATCACAAGATTTGGAAGTGATTGCTTCAAGAATGGCTTTTGTTATTCTCAGAACGTCAAACTCAGTGGAGATACAGACCCACGCTCTTGGTTGAAAGCGATCTTTGACTACCGGAGCATTATACACATGCTGAATAAGAGTTGTTTTGCCCAATCCTCCCATTCCGACAATAGGTATAACACAGAAATTGGTATCAGTTGAAAGATCATCACCTGCAAACAGCAGATCAATAATAATCTTCTTGTCATCATCTCTCCCATAGAAACGATTGTCTGGCAAAGAAGTGGTGGACGTTCTTTTCCAGACATCAACAAATCTCCCTCCACTAATTTCCTGCAAACCAAGCATAGTTCTTTTGTCGGAGAGTTCGTTCAGCCGGTTGGTGATCTCTTCTATCTTTGAACGCATCTGATGCCTGAACATAAGGGTAGTTGGAGCGAGATGAGCAGGGACAAGTTTCTTGAACTTGCTTCTTGCGAGATGTGCTGGTTCCTGCTTCCTTTTCAGCCATAACCTTTTGCTTCAAAGCTTCCGTGGAAAACTCGTCGAGTATATCCTCAGCATCATATGCCAAGTCTCTGAGATCATTCAGCCACGTCTTGACAGCCGTATTTGTATGTTGTTTCTCCTCTGCATCAGTCAGCACAGCCTGAATCGTCAGCAACACGTTCTCCAGCTTCTTCAACTTCTTCTCAAGTCCTTCACGATGTGCAAGATTCCACAGATCGCGAGCTCGAGGGGCCAACACCTGTCAAATAACACCTGAAAATGCTGATTTATAATCTCGGCCATAGTTTTTGCTTGTTGGTTGTGGTGTTGTGCAAGTGAATGCTAGCAGACAGAGAGAAAAAGAGTGAGCAAGATGAACAAATAGACAATTCTATGAGAAGTGAAATAAACATAAAAACATTTATGTTGATGTAAAAAAAATTCATGTCAAGACCATGTGGTCTGTGGATAGTGGACTCCACATTGCTGATAAGAAATTTAAAAAAAAGTAGGTTTATACATTTATTTAAAATACATTGCTAAGCATTAAATAAATTAATTAACAAATAAATATTAAATGAAATGAAAAAAGTATAAAGACTTATGAAATTATTTACATAGTGATTTTGCTAACTAGTGCATCGAGTATTAAATACACACCCGGAAAATATAAAAAAATGTAGTGCTAAATTTTAAAATGAATATTTTATCCACGTTAATTATATTAATCAATTCATTAATATTGATCAATTATGATAATGATCCAATAATTAAAACATCATCTTTTTTTTTAGAGTTAGAAGGTTCGAAAAAAATCATTAGTATTGAACCTCCAATAAAAACTGAGAGCCAATAAAATCATTTGATGAGAGAAAGAGAAAACAATAATCGCTTAGGCTCTAAAATTTATTAATTGAAAAGATAATATTTACTTTTAATGTATGTATTTAACGCTTAACTTAAAGATTCTTTATTAATTTATATTAATTAAACCATTAATTTTAACAAAATTTAACTCAAATGAATTTTAAAATCTATTAATTTAAAAGATATTAATGTTATTTTTGATAAATAATAAAATAAAATAACTTTTCCTAATAAAAGAATATCATGATATATATAGTTGAGATCATGTAAGAGCGCAAGTGTTCATAGACCGGTTGAGACTCCTAATCAAACCAAAACCGGCCATAGTCAAACCTGGAGCCGGATCGATCAACAGTCCGGTCCGAAACCGGGTAGGTCATGACTGGTTCATTAATTTTGGAACCATTAAATCAGCTATTCATATTTATATTTCGAACGAGTCGGTTCATAAATCAGATTTTTATCGATTCAAAACCGGTTTATAAAGATAAAAATAAAAAAGATATTTATGACTAATTTCATCAATTATTTATAGATTCTCATAAATAACTCCTGAAATTTTATTTAAATACAATAAAAATATATAAATAATAACTTAAATCAACAAAAAATTAAGTTTAAATTTGAACCGATCCTAAATCGATACTAAATCGGTCATGAACAACACCTAAACTGTATGTTCATGTTGGTTCAAAAATTTTATGAATCGAAACTGGCTCAGAAACCTCTTAATTAAAATCCGTTTATAAATAGGTCCGGAATCGGTTCATAACCGGATCATTGAAAATATGATCTTAAAATGGCGGTTCATTGAATCAGAACCGATCAAAACCGGTCCGTGAGGTACCCTATAGTTGACTGGAAAGGAAAGGAAATAGATACATTCCAAATTGCTGGTGTGTATTAATTTGAATAGGATTAACTCAAACTCTAAATATCCATGTCATACATTAAAACGAAAATGTTAGTAATATATATATCGGAATTTCACAATAAAACTTTACAAACTTAATTTGACATTTGAATCAACTAGTGATGATTTGTACTACTGTTAGGTACAAACATTTAATGCCATAACGTATTCTATGTAAATTTAGTTAGAGCACTCGAATGAAAGTTTATTATTTACAATTTTCTCTCTGATATTGACAACGTCTAAGTGGAAAGAGAAAAAAATTAGAAATTCTATTACTTGAAAAATTCAAATATTTCATTGTATGAATATATACTCAACAGAATCGTTTTATAAGGGCTTTCGATTATAAAAAATAAAGATAAATAAATATATACAGAGATTGTGAAATCAATAAAAAATATGAGAGATATGAATTTCTTATACTTGAAAAAAGAAATTCTACCACTTCACTCTATGAGAGAGTTTTTACTTTTAATGTATATATTTATGCTTAACTTAAAAAATTCTTTATGTAATTAATTAAACAATTAATTTAACAACAAATACTCAACAGAATTGCAATTTCTATTGATTAAAAAGTTATTAATATTGTTTTCGATAACAAAACAATAAAAAAATAATTTTTACTAATAAAAGAATATCACGATATAGTTGTTTTGAGGACACCAACTGTGTATGGCCAAGGTTGACAGCAAGTTGTATAGGAATTATAGATAAAATTCTGGCAACCCCAAACCCCACAAACTAGATCGATAACTCCAAAATCTCTGGTCCCATATAAGGCCATCCTCAATAATGAAGATTCATGCACGATTTTGAAGACTTTTCTTGAATCAATAATGACAATTTTAGAAAATTAATAACAATCAACTAGTAATTATAGACTTTTCCGTAAAGTCCTGTAACTCTCATTTCCGGGTATTAATATAGTTTATTTCAGGTAATTGGCAGTAATTGTCTTATAATTTCGTAATAATTATTTTTTCTTTAAAAACAAAACTCCCAAAAATTTAACTTTCTGGGACAAATTTAACTAATTTCTTTTCTTAATTAATCAAAATTACTAATTTCGTAAATCTCATTTTCGAGACTGATTTTTCATGTTCACCTCATAAAATTATCATATATAAAAATGACGCACTAATGTTGTGGGTGTTTTATAATACTTCTTAAGTCTTCTCGCGTGAGAGAGAAGGAAGGTATTCATATAGGAAAAAGAAAAAACAGAGGATAAAGATAGGAATAAAGAAAATAATTGCACTATAGGTATAGGGAAAGCTGATTGATTATTGCTTTATTTATAATTGATTATGATCCTTTCTCAGCTATATAGCTATACTCAGATTCCAGGATGGGTGTGGGGACGTAAACGTTTTGTACGTTGATGAATGTCCGGTCTTGTCTTTGGTACAAATAATTCTACTTTGATATTTTTTGGAACCCACAGACAGTTGTTCTGTTGGATGTGATAGCTGCCGACAACCAAAAGTGGAGGAAAAATGATTTAATCCGTCAAAAATAATAAATATATATAACTTCTCTAATTGACCTCTGGACATGATGACCAATTGTTGCATTTTGGAAGGGTGCTAGTGTACCTGAACCAGTCTTCAAGGACCAATTGTTGAGACAGACAGAGAGATAAAGTAGTCAACTTTTTTCATTTACCTTTTCATTTCTTGATGAATGAAAAATACAAAATATTTTTTTAATTATGTAATTTCATTCTCTAAGTACTCTTTTAAATTTGTCTTTTTTTTACTTACTTTACTGAATTTTGTTTTTAATTATTAAAAATTGTTTCTTCTCCCCTTTTGGAAGTTCATATTTACTACTTCAAAAATTAAGCATGCGAGTTCGTCTCGTATCGGGAGCATGTTCGAACAATCTCTAAAAAATTTATTTTTATTAAAAATGATAAAAAATATGTTTTTAGAATGTTTGGAGCATGTCGATCCCAGAATGCACCATCTTTAAGATCATAAATAATAAAATAAAAACTTGTTTAAAGTAGATAACATTTGTTTTGTGAAAATGGGACATATTTCGTGTAATAAATAGCAATTCAAGCCACTAAAATGTTATAACAATTAATTGTACCAAGGACAAGGAGTATGGTGGGTGTCATATAAAGTGTTGGGTAAAAAATTTAAGATGAGACAAGACATACATCAACAGGAAAACACATTTATGTTCACACATATTAGTATGACACACCCATCCTAGAATCTGAATTATATAGCTGGAATAGGACCACAAATTTAATACTCCAATATTGACTATAAAAAAAGGGAATATATAATTGTATTTTGGTACTAAAACGTTACATCATATGAAGCTGGTTTTATCCATTTAAGACAAGGGTCTCTGTTTAAATTTATTTAGCCCATGTGAAGATACAATGTTTGTTAGCATAATTCGGGAGGGAAGGGAAAGTTTGTTGAGAATCGCAAAATAAGTGTGATAATCAATGCTCAAAAATAACTGTTTGATCTTTATTTTTAATTTTTTGACTCATATCGTTTTTTATTTGTATAAATATACTAATTTGTCCCAATGTTTAATGGAATAGGAATGCAGGTAAAATAGTAAGTCGACTTTCCAAGTCAATACACAATGGTAAAAGAATCGATACTAAAACAAATACTTATGATGTTTAGAATGAGGCGGAGCATCTGTTCAAAAGCCAAAGACATCGTTTTACATATCATTTACTAGTATGATCCCGCCATGTCTAAATTTGGTGAAGCCTTTTTTTTTACTTAGGACAAGAAATGTTCTTACTAACTTACTGTAGTCTTCTTCTATTGCGATTTCTTTTTGGAAATAATGCTTTCTTACCAACTATGATGTAAATACAAGTTACAATGAGAATGATGCAAATTGTGACCATTTGTGAGGAATCTAGTTTGCCAAACCTCCACAATGATGATGCTGATTTGTCTATGCCAATCGATGAAAACCCATCACGAGACTGCCTTTGCCTGTTATTAGACGATAGAATAAAATTATTTTCCCAACAGCAAGTGTGACAAAAAGAAGAAGCATAAATAAATAAAATAAAATATAATATAATATACCCCATGAAGGAACTTTTTTTTTTTTGAAGTTCCAAAGAGATGTTTTATTCCCCTTATTGGAATAAGCATTATTTTTCTGAAAAGTCCCTGGACTGTTTGAAACACAGAAATTAACTATATTGAAAAATCCTAATTCAACTCGAATACATTGATATATTCAAGAAATAGAAAATACCAAATTCATCGGAGGAGTCTTTTTTATATTCAGATTCCATCCGAGCATCTCCTGTCTTGTCCCGTAACTGTAAAATGACGTCACTGTTAGACGGAATGAAAGTTCCAGTATTTGGTTGATAGAAACTATAATTCAAGTATTTACCTATAGTGCATTAATGTATGTATAATTACATACGAAATAAATTTTTTATATTATTTGATTAATATCGTATAATTATAAATATTATATTTAGTTGTACTGACTTGATATTTATAATATATAAATTATAAAATATAAATAACATAATAATTAAAAAATTAAATTGCGTAATTAGGCAAGGAAAGAAAATTGAATGGAAACCAGCTGTGTATGGTCAAGGTTGAGAGCAGCTCGGAAATAGAAAATTTCCTGGCAACCCGCCCCCACAAACTATATGGACAACTCCAAAATCTCTGGTCCCATATAACGCCATCCAGATTCATGCACGATTTTGAAGACTTTTCTTGAATCAACTAGTAATGACTTTTCCATAAAACTTTACAAACTTAATTTGACATTTTTTTGATTAAAACTTGTATTTCATTCATAAATGATAGAGTAATACAAGAGTTGAAATAAAGTTAAGTACACAAACATACTTAACGACTAACCCAATACAAGTAGTATAAACTATAACAAATTTGATTGATTGATTAATCGAGGGCCTACACCTCTGTCGCATGGCTTAGGAGCGACAGCTTAATATCTTCCTAACTCGAAAGTTAGAAGACCATAATATATGGCGATCGGCGCGACGAATCGGCGCGGTAGATGTTGTAAATTAGGCAAGATTTGATCAATTTCTCGAAACTTACTATAGCGAGATACCATTGATTGGAGAGAACAACGTCCATAATTGAAGGTAAAACCCCAAAAGGCCGAGACATACGAATTCCAAACAAAAAACGACACATGACTAATCACACGCCAATCCAAAGTTTGAAATCGAGAGGACATTAACGACTTCAATCACGAAAGCAAGCTTGAAAGCCGAGCTAGCAAAAGCGTCCCGGGTAGAGGGTAAAACCCGTAATTCGGCCAACATAAATTCGAATTCCAAAAAGGAATCGTGAGAGCAACAACTCCAACAGCGGAGCCGAAATGAGAGTTAGAACAAGCTTAAAGCCAACATGAGAATAACATGATGAAATCAATGGACAAACATCGGCAAGCATCCTTATTGCTGATCGAAAAACTAACGTTAAATAGGCTAAGAACATAATGACTACGACCAGACTCCCGAATTACCGACGCTCGATCAAGGGGATGCGGAGACATCACCTGCCGAAACTGGATCGGGTTCTGACCATGGCCTCTGCGGACTCCGCCCTTCCGGAACAAGCTCAGTGAATGACAGAGCCATTTGCTAGCTGCATCTTTGGTGCAACTGACCACGCGCGCCGCCGAGAGCAGTCGAATCACCATAGAGGAGGAGCACAGCGGAAGACCCGCCGTCGTCGATTATATCAGCTACCGAGTGCGTACAAGAGCCTAGAATCGGCCAACGACGTCGGAACTCCAATCGCCTCCTATCTCCAGAACGGAAAAGCGGGAACCGGATGCGAGAGACGGATCGAGTGATCGAGAGCCAAACGGACATAATATCCATCGGCCACCTTCTCCCGCTCAACCACCGCCATCCACCGCACTCAACACGAAGATTTTCATTCCAGAAGAGAAAAAACCAGAAAAATTGACGAAATCAGCCCCAACAAACTTCTGGTTCGTACAAAAGCTTGACACGACAGTTGATTCGTTGAACCACCGGCATTCTCCTCCTAGATCGGAACCAAAACCCCCGTCGATGAAGTGAAAAGAAGAAAAATTTGCCGGCTAAAAGAGGGAGATGAAACAAAAACCCATAGATGGAGATCTGAAAAGAAGGGAAACAAAATTAAAATTAGAGGGACAACATGCTGAATTCAGCCGGACGGCGGCAGAAGCTGAAAGAGAAGACCGGTGGAGTGTTTTAATTAGGCTAGTTGACATTTTGAATCAACTAGTAATGACTTTTCCATACATTGACAGCTGCTGAAAGATGGTTGACCGTATGCTGGTGGCAGGAGCGCAACCCTCTCCGGAACATTCCCTTTACGACGGCTGCTCGAGCAACATGGAAACAAACATACATTAAAAGCTCAAGCAGTACGATAAGAATATAAGATAGGTTAAGAAATATATAGTACAAAATTTTGATAGGTTTTTTAGTTTTTACCCCAATAAGTTAAGCCACAGCAAGTGCAAATTCTGTTTCTTTCTGAGATCGTGGAGTATTCTTTGACATAATCTCCGTGAAATTAACAAACTGGAAATTATCAAAAGCTCTTGTAGGGATGTTGTCATCAAACTCTCTCATCATATCCCAAGGTCCATCTCCAACCCGTACTTATATAATTGATAATGGAAGCTTGCTTGCTTCTACAATGGCTTCAACGGTCTTTCTTTCTTGAGAACTTAGCAGACCACGCTCAGTGTCCACACTTCTCGTAACCTGCCCATCAGCAATTATCAAAAATACATGGTATTGACCACCACTTTGTTCGACAATGGTCATGGCCATTTCAATGACAGGTGAGAACGACGTCGGACCAGCAAGCCGCAGATGAGGTGCTGTTTCTTCTGTATCGGCATAAGACATCCTCAAATCCATTGCAAAATCTCTCGTCTGGGTAGAAACTAAAGACGTCTTGATCGTGTGTGGTTGCTGTCAAAAGATAGCATTTGTTTTATCAATCACTTCCCACATTCAAAAAAACAAAACATTACTGTCGTATTGATTGTTATTAATTTATGGAAAAGTCTGTAATTACTTGTTGATTGTTATGAATTTTCCCAAGTTCAAATGGGATGATATCACTGAAGAGATAGGTAAAAGGACTTTCATAAATACACATAGTTACATTCCGTGGTAATTTTTGCATTGGTTTTTAATTCATGATTTTCTTCTCACTTCAGCTTTCAAGAATGCCAGTAGACAGCAGAAGTTAGAATTAGAATTATCTGCTGCCAGAAGAGAGCGTGATATGTTCATGGCCAATGTTGATAAATTCGTTGCTAAGAAACATATAGAAGAACGATTGAAGAAGGTGAGTTTATCATACTGATGACGTGGCAAAATAAAGGCCTTTCGTTTTCATTGCAAATCTATGGCCATGAATTAATCTGAAATTGCAACCTTGTTTCTGCAGAAGCAGAAGACCGTCGAACAAGTAGATTCTGTTGGCCAGCTTTCAGGAAAGGGTATTTACCACCTCTTGACAGAAGAAACCAGTTGTTACTGATAAGACTGGAAAACAACAAAAGACTCCGGACTTTTCTCTTTCTTTGACATTAGTTTTTTACTTTTTTCTTTTACTTATGTGTGGATGCTTATTTGCAGATATTTGGTGGTTCGTCGTGATGAAATATGAAAACATGATCTCGTCGTTGAGCTTACAAGGAAGGTCTTGGCAGGAAGTTACATTAGTGAAACTCCATGCTTTACAATTTTGATTATGTTTTTGTACTTTATATTTTACAGTTTTCATGTAAGAAAATGCTACTAGTATTATTGTTTGTACTTTTGGAATTAGTTGTCACCTTTTACATGTAGTTCTAGTTTGGTTATCTATTTTCAAAATGACTTTGTTTTGAAAGTAATCCTTAATTTGAAATTAAGAAAGAAGGTACCCTTGATAAATTAAGTTAGAATTCCTTTAGGTATTAAAAGCCAAAAGGGTCAATCAGATCAGAATTTGATTTGAGAGGGGCCAAAGTGTAATTTCGCCTAATCAAATTCAAAGGGGAAAACTTTGAAGGAGAGTGCAGCAAGAAGATGATCAAATGCTAATAAATAATCAAATTAATATGATCCAGGGAAGGAGAGATCAGAGAATCTATACATTTAAGGTCTTTTTGAAGTAATATGACAGTCTGAGATGACATTAACATAGTTGAAACGGTAACAGTAACTAGAGAATTTAACTGCACGAGTAAATACTGAATTCACAGAATTTAGAGTTTTTTGTGATGAATCAGCTCAGCTACTGCAACATCCACCTCTTTGAGCAACAGCACCATCTCTTGCGCCTGACTGACCTTGGGTGCGTACCCACTCTTTCATTACCAGGATCCAAATTTCCGCAGAAAACAAAAAAGATTCAGTTTTCGTATAAAAGGTTCATCATTTTTATTGATTTTAGAGAAAACCAGAGAGGTTGTATTTGAGAGAAACTCAGTTTTGTATTAACTTAACTTGATTTTACATTGTGTGTTATTGCTCTTTTTATACTACAAGTGAAGAAAATATCTAAGCTAAGAATGATTAACATATATTTTATTATCTAATATCTTTGCATCTAAGATAGAAAAAGGCTTGATGTTGATCTCTTGATCTGATTATAGCCGGAATATCAGAGGAAGCATCAAGCATGGGAGTCAAGAAAGCTGTGTAGTACTTGTCTTGATGATGAAGAAACCATTGACTTTGTTAATAAGTAATGGGCTGCACAGAGGAAGGAAACGGATTGGGCCAGTGTGGGCTTCGTGGAAAGAAGGCCCAGTCGAAACAGAGGGAGACGAAGTGATGCTGAAACGACGTCGATTTGTCTTCAACGGTTATCCCCAAATTCAAATAGTAAAAACCAGAAATTCATTTCTCCTTCTTCTTCTTTCTCGTCGTTCTTTATCTCTTCATCTCACAACAATTTCAACAATTTTCAAGCAAGTTTCTTTTGAAAAGAGTAGAAAAGCGACAGAAAATTATGATAGTCACCTCGTTAGATACATCAAAGACTCCTTCCTAAATATTCTGAAGGAGCTTAGCCGCTGTATTTATGAAGGCCTGTAAATGATTTTACAATAACTAGGCTCAGACAGCAGAGGATGTAAGAAAAACTTCATCCTGGCAAGTTAAACGATGTTATTTGTAGTTAAAGGAAAAGGAAAAGAAAATATTACCTCTTCAACATTTTGAGCTGTCATTCTATCGTAAGAAGTCCCAATTAATTCTATCATAAGCCTTCTCAAGATCAATTTTCAGAATCATATCTCCCTTCTTATTTTTAGATTTCCTCATCTTGTACATAAGCTCCCCGACAATTATAATATTATCTGCATTACTCCTCCCAGGAATAAAACTGCTTTGGCATGGATGAATCAATTTGTCCATAAATGGACGCATTCGATTAACCATAACTTTAGTGATGACTCTATATATAACATTGCAAAGACTTATTGGACGAAATTTAGTAATCCTATCCGGGTTATCTTCTTTTGGAAGAAGGACTACTAAAGTTTCAACCACACGATCGTCAATGTCACCCTCTTCAAAAGCACGGCTGGACCAACTTCACAATAGACTCGACCCACCACACTCCAATACTTTTTGAAAAATATAGGTTGAAATCCATCAGGTCCAGGAGACTTATAGCTACCCATAGAATTTATAGCCTTTTTCACTTCATCCTCTCCTACAGAGCTGCTAAGAATACGCAAAAAATCCCTTCCTTCCCAAATCGAGCAGAGTTGAATTAGCTAAGTCTGCGGCAAAAACACTGTCAAGGATGCCCGGTGCTTTCATCGTCCAAGACTCAAAGTTCCTTATTGTACCTGCTGGAAATGAAGAGGACTTTGCAGAAAGAAATGAGAGATATTCGGATTGGG
>JANIEQ010000727.1:0-10156 GCA_024708375.1 Oxalis stricta | reverse complement strand
AACGGGGTGAAAACCCGAGATTGGGATTCCAAAGGAATCCCTACTCCGGTATCTTCAACTGAGACGATGAGATTGATGGGATCAGAGGAAGGATTTCCATCTTGTCCGAATGACTTAAATCCAGCCCAGCTTCGTTGTCTGTCCGGAACTGGAAAGCCACTCAACGTGTTGTTTGTTGATGATGATTCTGTCTCGACGTCTATTAATTCAACCACCTCCTCCACCAGATGAACAGTGACGAATATGTGTCCTTTTTCTGTAAACTGATCAACAAACAAAAGAAAATAAGTTACTTCACTATTTCAGAACACAAAATCGGTCATCTCTTCATAAAGAGAGCACATTTCTTACTTTGATTGAGTTCCCCATAAGATTGGTGATGATTTGCCGAAACCTCCCTGGGTCGCCAATCAACATCTCAGGAACCCGATCGGAAATGTAGACAGCCAACTGCTCTCATCAACAAATATCAGAAATAAATAAATATTCACTCGATAGGGAAAGAGGAAATAGTAAAATAAACAGAGATGAAGAGGAAATGATTATTACCTCTACACCTTTTTCTTGAGACTTGCCAGAAAAGAGGGACAAGACATCATCTAATATAGCTCGGAGATCAAACCTAACTGCCTCAAGCTCAAGCTTTCCAGATTCAATCTTTGCATGATCCAATACTTCATTTATGAGTGAGACTAGAGCTTTCCCGCTCGCCTGTGCCGTTAGTACATAGTCTTGTTGAGTAACATCAAGATCTGTGTCCATAAGCATATGCAACATTCCTAAAAGAGAGAGAAAATTACTTATTATGAGTGTTGGTTTTAGTCACTCGTGCCAATAAATAGTCTGAATAAATACATAGGACTGAAAAGCTGATAAAGATGTAAATAACTTTAAAACTCACCTAGAACGCCATTCATTGGAGTTCTCATCTCATGGGAAACAGTAGCAAGAAACTACACAAGTTGGAAAATTCATTAGGAAAGCATGCATACATAAACAAAGCCAAATGAAGTTTGCTAAAATTTACGATTATTACCTGTGATTTTGCGACATCGGCAGCCTCGGCCCGTTTTTTGAGCTCCATCATCTCATGGTAATCATCTTCGACTTTTGCAATTCGATTAACTGTAGCATGGAATATTTGCCCAAGCAGCAAAGCAATCACCAGTATGCCAAATGAAGTGCTTATAGCAAACCATGGTATCGGTGGTTTTTGTTTGAATCTAGAAAAATGCAAACTTTTAAATTCAGAAGCGCATTTCAACAACGTTATGGATCAAAGGTAAATGGAACATTAGCTTTCACTCTCAAATGGAATGTGTAACGTGTTGTGGTTTTTATAGAGTACCTGCAACGCATTTCATGCTTCCTGAATGGATCTCCAAAATTAAGGGAGCTAGTGAGCTCCAAACCATCATCCGACACATTTGAACCATACATGCTGATTGGATGAGACTGATTAGTGGTATCAAAAACATTCACTATGATGGTTTGTTTGCTTGCAAGCTGTTGAAGTAACTTCTCCACAAGAGACTCAATATCAAATATTCCGCCAAGATACCTGCTCGTCACAAAAAATAGAAAAGTCGATAACTTAGTATCAAGACATTAATTACCCTCAAAATATGGTCAAAGAAGCCAATTTGGCATCAAAACTTACCCATCTGTTGCCTGGACCCTCTCGTTAGGTGTAGCATTGGACGGAAGATCTGTCTTGTAAACGGCAAATGTTAAGATGACACCAAGGCGGTTAGTTTTGACTAGCCTAAAAGGAGGAGATAGAACTCCCTTTCCTGACTCTCTTGCACGCAAGACATTTTCTCGATCTTCCTGCCAAACAGAAAAGTGGTTTAAACGTTTAGAGATGTTGTTCATGACAACTGCGGCCAAACTTTTTCAATCAAAAAGTGAACTTAGCTTGAGCCAGTCAAAGTAAATTATTCACATTGCCACAAAAGTTTATAGAATATATACCGCAAGTGGCATCACAAAGAAATTAGACCCCAATACGCAATGTCATCATAAACAACATTCTTAAAATAGAAAAGGAACTTACTTTTCCTGAAAGTACATCAAGAGAAATAACGTGTGCAACAGTATCCTGGGCAAAGATGACAGGAGCATATTCTTCTTGTACGTGGGATGTCTCTAAGGCTTCTGGGTCATAATCATCTTTGTGAACTGGGTTTTGTTCAAGGGTATCCATTCTCTTGATGGTCCAGCCTTGCTGCCTCTCAAATTGTTCCCTTTCCGAGTGGAGCACCCTCACAGCATATGCCACGCCACTTGTCAGCGGCCTCTCAAAAGCAGTTCTTTCTGTGTACCTTGCAAAAGTTCTCTATACAAATTCATAAAATCAGTAAGAATGATCTAGCTCTCGAATTAGCGAAATCCAGAGAATTAAATGCATTCCATTTCCAACATGTTAAACTAATATGGGTTTGAACCAAGGTTATAGACATAAAACCAATAATCCTAGCAAAACAATTCAGAAATTTAGATTTGAACGGATTTAGGATACCTGATCGATAGCAGATGGGTTCTTAGAGTGATGGAATGTAGAGATCAGAATGGACATAGCTTGAACATGATTCATGCTGACATTAAATTGATCCTGCAACATCCTAGCTCTCTCATCGCACATACTCGCTAGGGTCTCTTTCCTCTTCTCAAAAGATAGTGAGTTCATATACAAGAAGATGAAGAGAGATGTCATGGACCAACCAATAACCCATGCAACTAAGAGCTTCCTCCACCAAGTTTTCCTAACTTTCTCTGACCCAATATACTGGTAACAGTGATGGTGAATCTTGAAGATATTGACTGAGGTCGTCTTATTATCCCACCATTTGAGCCACATCTTGAAAAAACCATCACCAAGTATGCTAGACTTGGTGGTTTCTTCAATTCCTCCATCATTGGACAAGTTCATAGAGATTATAGAGACAAACCAACAGCATAGCATCCAAAGTAGATGCCCCACCTTCAAACCAAATCCAAATACATGGAGCAAACTCATCCAAATTAAGCTACCTATCAATAGTACCAAACTATTTCAACTGAGTGGCTCTTGCTTATTTGTTGCTAATTCCCACTATCAAATCTAATGAGGTAAACTCAAAACGAAGTAAAAATCCAAACTTTGATTGATGAAGAGCACAAAGTAATACCTCAGAGAGGATGATAAAAGATGCTATCTTATCTTATCCACCAGTTTGAGCTCAAGCTTAAGCTAAAACCCCTCGAAACAAATGCAAAAAAAGAAACAAGATGACAATAATTGAGGTATGATGATGATGGAAGAGAATTGAATCAAGGAAGGAATCAACAAAGATTCCTCCTTCCCCCGGTCCCTAAATTCGATTTTGAAAATTTTTCGTGCCTCTCACTAACTAACTAACTAATAATCAAAACCAACCTAAACCCACCAAAGAAAACACTAATCAAAGTCTAGCTTGCTGTAAATCAAGCTACGGAGAGCAAGAATTGAACACGTGTGTCGGTGGGTGTGAGTGTGTTTAAAGGTTTGAACTCTCAGCCCAAATTACCCTGTACAGATGGAGAGATCTATGCATATGCTTAGAGAAAGACTGAGAGAGAGAAAGAGAAAGAGAGAGAGATAAATTGTTTGTTGTAACAGAAGACACAACACTAGAAGCTTTTGAGGATAAGGAAGAAGAGATGATTAAGATTTTACTACTAGCCTTGTATAGTTATAACACGGTCTGTAATGTAAATGTAATAAACAAAAGTGATGAACAAACAAAAAAAAAAAAAAAACTAAACTCTATAAGAATCTGTAAAAAGCAAAGATGAGAAGAATATGGTTGTAGAAATGTCTGTCTGCTAGCACACCACTCTCCCCATTATCTTTATTTATCCATTCCAAACTTAAAATAATTTCATTTTTCATAATAATAAATAAACATACTTTGACAATTACAACTTTAAAAG
This sequence comes from Oxalis stricta, assembly GCA_024708375.1. Classification (NCBI taxonomy): domain Eukaryota; kingdom Viridiplantae; phylum Streptophyta; class Magnoliopsida; order Oxalidales; family Oxalidaceae; genus Oxalis; species Oxalis stricta. The sequence continues at coordinate 6,202 of JANIEQ010000727.1, read as the reverse complement.
TTATATTTGAATAAACTTTGACGGTTTTTACTTGAAAGGAAAAAAAATGATTTACCTCCCTCTCACCTTAGTTTTCACCGTGGGTTTCTTTTAAATTACAAGCCGATGACATGATCAGTTAAGTCATAATACAATATTCTTGCTCCATATCCTAAACCGCTGAGAGGCTTAACCACATCCCTAAATATCACATGATTCAAGGGACTTGACCCATTGTTTATTAGTATTACGCTGCATGATAATAATTTCTAATAACTGGACCAATTTTTATTTTTTTATGGGTTGGACCATTTATTTATTTATTTATGAAAAGAAATAAATAATTTATCCTCAACTCATCTTTTGGGAGTTCATACCCTATCCATCCAATTTCGAATGGCATAATGCGCAGAGGAGTAGTAGGCAACTTGTTCACGTTAAGTCGTTAACTCTATGTGTTATGTAAAGGGACGTCCTACTATTTTTCGTGTTGTCAAAAGTACCCTTAGCGTAGATAAAATATTTCAATCTGCTCCCTTTAGATATTTTGTACTTTCCCCTAAAAACAATTGAAGTTACTCATAAGTGGACCCCACATTAAGTAAAAGAGAGAGAGATAGCCCCATGATAGATACTTCTCAAGTTGTTCTTATTATTTTTGCCTTAATTGCTACCTCGTGCTTAATTTAACCTTCTCTCGATCCCTGCTCACAAATCATGATTATATTTGATTTTAACTGGTTGTATAATCCTATTAATTAAGCTCGATCAGCTAATTTAATTGGATCTCTTAACTTGTAAAGCTATGTATTGTTTTCCAAAAAAAAATATTGTATTAAAAAAAAAGGTCGGCAAGCGTTAATATAGTTAGGTGAAAAAACATACGGAGTAGTAATATAAATTAATCGAGTTTATTTTCTTGGCCAATAAAATGTACATGACTATATGAAAGCAAGAACCCAAATTAAAAACTTAAAACGTGCTCGAGTTAATTTTTTAATCAAGTCGACACAATTTTATTTTATTTTATTTGATGTTATAGAGCGTATAATAATTAGCAAATCAATATACTATATATATAATTATCATATATATATAATACAATACAATGCCCGATGTCTAATATATAAAAAACATAGTAGATTGTTTAGTAAAGAAGGTTTGTTCTTAATAAATAATAATTAATCAACCCTAATACATAATCTATACTAGGAGTGACAATAACCTTTTTTTTTTTTTAATATCTGTGACAATAACCTATATAGTGACCAAAACCATTTTAGAAATGGTTGATAGTATTAATTAAATTGCTAATTGGTCAGTCTTGTCCAAATTTGATGTACAGCTATTAACGAAGAATTTTTTAATCATAAATAATTTTTTATTAGAAGCTTCAACTTCAATTTTACTGGATAAGAAAAAAAAAAAAATAGAAGGTGGTGAGCACATATTTATATTTTTAATGTTATGACCGGCCGTCGTAATTAGACATTAGCTTTTTTTTTATTTCTAGTAACTTGAAAGTTGAAAATTGAGGACGATGACACAAAAGTTTGTCGTCTAATCTGTTTATCAACCTATAGAAGAAACAGACAACAAAGGAGGAGACATGGAAGATCGGAGACTCTATTGCCATTAAGACAAGACAAATTACTCCGACATGACTTGTCCATCTTAAAAATAAATAAATACAAAATTATTTATTTTAAAAAAGTAAACGGGGATAAATTTTCAAGCCATGAATTATTACGTAAATTTAATTTAGCTCCTAGCCAGTCACGAACGCTCGATTCAGAAGACGGTTCGTTGGGCTCGACTGAGCTCATTCTGAACTCAATTATGCGGCACATGAACCTATTTCACTTAGAAAATCAGGATAATTAGATCATATTAAGCACGATCCTTGTTAAATTATCTCTATGCCTTAACATTCGCAATAGATCTTTTTCCGATGATGTGAGTTGATCTACGATCTCGAAATAAATTTACACATATCAATCTCAGGTACGCTTAAATTGTCGACGAACTTTTTTTATTTTCTAAATTTCAAAGAAGATCGATCATGACACATACTAATTTCTTTAGACCAAACACCACATAAATATTTTACGATTAGTAATTTGTAAATATGTGTATATTAATTAGTAGTATTTCTTTTGAAACTCGATTATTTTACGTATAATAATGAGTGTAAAACGAGAGGAGGAAGGAGAGTCGAACAAGGAAAAACACGTATCAAAAGGGTTGAATGGATTTAGCTTACCAATCAAAGAAAGAAATGTCAGAAATTGCGGCAATATTGCATCCAAACCATCCACAACACAAAGCCAAACCCTAAAAAATTAAAACCAAACTAAAGTCGATGCTGTCGTCCTCCACGACATAATCAAATTAAGAATAAAGCCAAAAGCTACACTCATGTTGTGTGTTGTTGTTGTACTTAATAAAGTGAATTTTTCTAATCAAACAACCATTAAGCATCTCATCACTCTTTTTGATCACTTCATATATATATATATATATATAACTCATTTATTATCATTTCATTTTCTTTTTTCTAATTTTATGTAAAATTAAATTCAGTTCGAATTAGTCATGTTTTCAATTTAATTATTTTCTCCTTTTTTTTTATATATATGGTCGTGGGGTGGTGGTGACTCACACCGCAATATTAGACCAGACCAATCATAAAACTACATAGAATAGGAGTTATATATTAACTTAATCTAAATTCTAAGATCACTTTTCAAATTCTAATTGTATGGCCGCCAATATGAGCGTAATTCAAATTTTTATTTATTTTATTTTATTTTTGTTGCGGTAAAATGTTTTTTTTTCCTTGCTTTCTTTTTTTTTTTCCACTTATTTCAGTTATATTAATGCAATTATAGGCGTCAATAATTTAGGCAAACACAGATGGGACTGTTCAACTGTGTGGCACCATATGCACTTGTTGCTGCCTATCAATTTAATTCAATTTATTAGCACAGGTGTTATTTTATTTTTCCTCGCATTATATTATTATTATTTACGGGTGATAATTTTCTTTACGCAAATACTATAGGTAGGAAACTTAATTTTTATTATATATTTCTTTCAGTTTTCAAAATAGATACAAATTTTTATATATAATTTATATGTAAAAATTTGTATATATTGTATAACAGAGTATACGACATTGTCAATTGTTAGTTTGTAAGTAAATGACCTTGTCATTACCCTACAATCTAGACAACATATTAATATTCAGTGGAATAGTAGGATTATTAAGTATATAATATGTGGAGGGTGGACACATCGTAATAGAATTTAAAGAATTGGGGATAAATGCAAAATATTCTTGTTATTTTAATTTTTCACCCAAAAGGAAAAAATGATACACGTGGTAGTACTAGTGAGAAAAAAAAAACTTAACATTACATTAGAAAGGAGAAACCTTTATCTACTTTTACATGTGTCACAGTTCACAATAATTGACAAAGCACTTCCACGACAATTGGCGACTCTCAACTCTTGATAATTCATAAATAAAATAGAAGTCGTAAGCGCAAAACGTAACTAAAAGAATATTTTTCTATAAATAAAAAATTAATTTTTTGGTAATTGCAAAATAAATAATAATGGGTCTTCCTCCTCCTTATTATAGTTTGTCTCAATCTCTGCACTGCACAAAGGCAAAATGGATGTTTCAATCATTAATGTTACTCCTTCTACGTTATATAAATATGTAACGTTTTTGGATATATTTTTTATATTTAAATAAATGATCTTTTTAAAATATTAATATATTTTTTATCTTTTTATCTATCCATTCTCTTCCCATATAATTAATAATTTAATAAAAAAAATAAAATAAAATTATAAAATAAAAATAATTTATGTAATTAAAATATTTTCGTAAAAAATTTTAAAATATTATCTATTAGGTCGTAGTATAACTATTTCATGATGAGTTGGTAAAATAAGAATTATAAATACTGTATGAAGTTAAATCCAACACAAAGCCCAAAATATAATGGGCTTAGTTTGCATTACTAGGCATCAGGCCCAGAAGCAAAAGCTTCTGCTAGTTCAAGAATCTTCAATACCCTTACCTAAAATCAAGCAATTACTTCTTCTATTTTAAAATTAATTTTAATTTTTTTAATATAAATTATATGTAGAAATCTATTTTTAGACTTGGAGATAATATATATTTTGTCTTCAACTTTTATCTAATGAGATATTTATCCCTCACATTAAGATTAATATTATTTTGATAATCCGTTAAAATCTACATCCGTGGCACCTAGTTGGATCTAACAAACCATGACGTGTAGTAACCTTACGTGTTGCCTATCAGCGGTGCTTCTGTATATGAACCAAACAAAGTCTCATCCTACTATCTACACAACCAAAGACAATATTGGTCCTTGAAACCAAACACCCCCCTATCATCTCATCTTCAATTCTTCATCTTCTTCCCAGAACACCACCATGGTGGTGACTGAATCAGCCACCGGCTCCGGCATTTCCGCCATCCCCCACAACGTTCTGACTTCCATTTCGCTTAATCCAATATTGGGGGACATAATCCTCCCTGGAGCATTACCTGAATTCGCAATCGGGTCATCTGTCGACATTGCATTCCAAACGATTCATAAACCATAGATCCCTAATTTAAAATCAGAGACCCCCCTACCCCCCCCCCTCCTCCCTCTCCATTTCCCTAACCCCCCTCACCTCTCCGCCTCCCCCCCCCCCCCCCCCCCCCCCCCTACCAACTCCAATTTGAAATTTTGAAAACATAAAAATGGATTTATGAGCAGGGATAGGGGTTGAATAGAGTTGTTCACAACAGGGTACAGGGACATGTCCACGTTATGCTATAGAATTTGGTTTCAATTATCCCGCAAGGCGCCACGTAACGTAAACATTTTTAACGGCGTCAAGTGGAAAGGGTCAAATATCAAACATAAGAAAAACCTGAGCAATAAATGATCAATTATATAAACGTGGAGGCTTTAAATGAAAATGGAATGACAGGCTAGTGCTATGAGTGAATTTTTTTTTTTTTTTTTTGAAGATAGCCCTATGCCTATGACTATGAGTGACTTGTTGATAAAAGGCTACTGATAATTTTGGATTGATCAATAATTTTTATTTCCATAATTAGACGAATATTAAATTTTGGGTCTAATTTACTTCCTCTACATGACAATATCAACCGGACTTTAACTGAATCAATAAATCATTCAATTTCACTTCAGGTCAAAAAATGGTGCACAACATAAATACAAAATATAAATTCTGGTTTTAAAATTAATGATTTGTTTGGCCATAAAAATGTACTTATGTCTAATTAATTTTGGGTTAAAATTTCTGGTTTATGCCCTCTCCTATAAATCACAGACAATTTATTTCGAAAAAGAAAAGGAAACGTATTTTTTTAAAAAAATAAAAATTAATAAGAATGTTTTTTTTCTTTTTTGAAGATAAAGTAAAACTGTAATAATGTTAGGAATTCATATAAATAAATAACTAAAAATGTATTGCCGGGCGAGATAAAAATCAATTATTTTCCAAAAATAGCTGTCCACTCTTCAAAAACACAGTCTCTCTCACTCTCTGCCCCTGTTCCCAACACCCATGGCTCTTTGTAGAGGGGCAGCCATCATACTCGCCCTCAACGGCTTCATGATGATTGTCGGGTTGTAGACTCCACCATGCTGCGTTCTTATAATAGAATTGGCCAATACAAATAATCTAGGAGGAGGAATCTGTGGCGTCCATATTCCTTAACTCATTGAAGAAAGCAGCTGAATTACTAAAATCCTGAGTCCATACTTCATGCTCAACGAGGACCATGTTGAAGATAGAATTATTCACATTCCTTATGCTGGATAAAGCTTGATCTAAATCAAGAACAACGTCAACGTGAATTCCAAGCCGTTGGATGTGATATTTGGAAGCCTTGGCTCGCACGCACCTAGAACAGATGACTAACGCCTACATCCCTTGAGAATTCCGACGAGTGGTTATTTATTGTTGCTCGGTTTTTGGGCTCTTTTAAGTTGTCGGGGGAGCCATTGGTGAAGACGGCAGTAAATGTAAAAATGGATTTAACCTTTGGTATGCTTACGAATCCGATGTCTCGTTTCGGCAGAACCAGCAAACACTTGCTTATGCTAAGGCCAATCCCTGTGCCGCCATGTGTCCGAGAAATGGATGGACCCACCTGCAT
>JANIEQ010000725.1:0-13873 GCA_024708375.1 Oxalis stricta | reverse complement strand
TGTGAGTACTATAAAATTGAATTAAAAATTTACTTATCAAATCCCAAAGAAGGTACCTTAATTAAACCCAAAGTTACCTATCCTTAGCTATGTATATGCACCAAGTTTTTTTAAAAGTTGTTTCGATTTTGCTTCTTCAGTTACTAGAGTATCTACTAAATGGCGAGGAAAATTAGGATTGAGATCCCAATTCGACAAAAAGATAACTCACGCTCAAAATACAATGAACAAGATACAATATAGGCCAGATTTCTCTGATTTTTTTTTTTTTTTTTTTTTTTGTGTAAATTGAAAGCACAAAGCAACTACAAACTACACCGTCACAAATTACAAAGCCATCAACAGGAGTTAACAAGCAAAGATGATTCTTTATTGAAATTGCGAGGAAAACTAATTGAAGAATGAGAATATGAAACTTACAGCAAACCTCAGAAGCAGACAGGATTTTCCGACACCAGAGTCTCCAATGAGCAAAAGCTTAAACAAATAATCGCTGCAATTGAAATAAGATCATAATCAAAATTTAACAAATTGAAATCATCACTCCAAAGGCCACTGGATTTGATACGATTAGATAAATTCACAAATGCAGAAGTATAACACATTTGGATCAAAGGACAATGGTACGTATGGATCGATTTAAATGGAGCGAGAGAGCTGAGATTATGCCGGAGAAAGTGAAATTCGATTCCAAGCAAACTGCGATGTTTAAGGATCAGGAGAATTCGAGAAAGCTTAATCAACGAGCTGACAACGATACGAGTCAACCAAACCAAAGTTAAAGGTCGAGCGTCTTTTGTCGGCACCGTCAGGCGTCACCGTTGCCCTCTGTGTGAGTCGAGAAACATAATGTTTGTGGGAGATTGAGATCTGAGAGTGTTAGAGAGGCGTACAGAGGGAGAATGAGTTTTCATTTGGCGCTCAATAAATAATTAAACGGAATGGTAGGTTTAAGCAAAGGTTTCCAGGTGTGCCTATAGAAATAACCAAGCACCACACTGTAAAGCCATTCCCTTATTAAAATTATTGGCCACCCTTAAACAACTGTAGTGTAACATAATTGAAGGAACGTTTTGTTACGTGTTCCCTTTCTAGAGAAATATAGCTGCGGTTTTCAAACCGTTCTTCACAGCCGTGGAAAGCGTGGCCAAAGGTCTAAAACGTTGTAGTGAATGTCGTAAAGTCTAATTATTATTTTTACGGATGTAATATGTTTTGATTATGGATTGTTATTAACATAGTTATTATTATATATATAACCTTTTGATTCGTAATATTTTGTATGTAATTTTTCAACTCTTATCTTTTTAATTAAATTATGTCATTTTTATTTTCAAGCACATATATATTTTTTTGAAATATATGATTTTTTACGGGTGGATAAAGCGACCCATCAACTCGTTGCTGCCTGGTCCGAATTTCATTTTCCAACCCATCAATTTTACCCCGCTCAATCATGTTCAAGGAAAATTTCGGTCGAGTTGTTTCATAAACTCGCCCAACCCGACCCATTGCCAACTCTATCGTGATCAAAAGAAAAACTCAACTCACAATATTTGCAAAGTAAATTATTTATGATAGTGTTATTGGACTTGACGTTAAAATTTAGATTTTATGTTGTTGTTAATTTTATTTTTAAAAAAATTAAAGTATATGCTGAATTTAATTCTATTTTTCCATTATACTTAACAGGATGTTACTAATTCGGTATTTTTACAAAAGATTCGCAACTTCAAAAACAATTGGTAATCTTTAAAAATACAAAAGAACAATCGGTAAAAGAGAAACCTAAAATTCAATGTGCAATTAAAGTCGAAGATGTTAGTGAAAATAATAATGTAGTAATGTTTATCTTTTGATGTATTGTCTTTTGAAGATAGCATTTGTTTTTGCCGGATAGTTATTGTAATGGTTGTAAGAGTATTTTTTACATATAAAAATTGTGAAAATTCGCTTAAAAATCGAATCGAAGATCAATAGAAAAATAATTGTTTGATTATATTTATCTTTGATACTTTTACTAATATTGACATGATTCAACGTTTTTAAAAATGAAACATTATCATGATCATTTATCATGATCATCTATGTTATAGATGAGTTTTATGTTTGATAATGTTAAAGTTTTAAGATAACGATTTGTTAATTTCTTTTTATTATATATAATTATATTTTAAACACCAAAAAAATCCTGACTTCGCCACGGATGAGAACATGAGTTTGTTTTCACTCCCGATTATACTATATCAAACGGGGGTGTTCTCCTGTTAATAAAATGGATCAAGCAAGAGCTTAAAGATTGTCAAAATTTATCAACGTTGTTTAATTTATAGTGGTTGTTAAGAGTTCGGATTACACATATTTATCTCTTGATCTATGTAAATAAATTATATTCTTTCACCCTCTAAAGAATTCTTATCAACGAGGATAACGCTAATAGCACGGATAATGTAAGCATTCACTCACTACTTTAAAAATACGGAGTAATATATTTAGCGTTAATTATATTTAGGATATTCTCATTTGTCAATCAATATTCTTTGTGCGTATAGGATGACCATGGATTTTAATAAGTATTGATTTATTGTTGGTTTGTAATTGATCACATGGTGAGGATTGTATGTTCATTCGTCGCGTGGAGGTTCAAACTGCTCTGCACTCCTACATCATAAATATAATTAAGAAAAAAATACTATGTAGCATTATGTTGGTCTCAAAAGTTTCATCTCAAATTATATAATAATATAAACATAATTTTTTATTTTAAATTAAATATAAATATTAACAAATTTAAAAAACATTAATTATATTTACCAATTATACCCTCACATCATATTACCCTCATTATAATGCAGGTGAATTCTTCAACACTAATAGAGGTTGTAGGAAAAAAGAATTTCTAGCAAATATATTTTAGTCTAAAACCTACGTACTTTCGATGCTAGTTAGATAAAGGATATTTTAATTTTTACAACTAAAAATATGTTTGAAAATATATTTATATTTTTTCTATTTATATTAAAATTTAATTTGAGACGGAAAAAATATATCGATCGTACACGTGTTTATCTACCTACGGATATTCCACAACAATCCAAGAACTCTTAAATTAATTTTAATTATCGTTTACTTTATCTTTATATGTCGATTGGTAGATATTTGGGGTATACATGACTTATTTGATCAATAAATTTATATTCTTGTCCATCAAAAGTTTATATAATACACATGAATTTTTTTAAAAATTTATATAATAAAATTTATTTTGATTCATTTTAAATATAATTTTATAAAATGTATAAAAATTTAAGTTATTTTTTTCAATTTTATTTTTATGTTAATTTCAATAAATATTTATATCTTTTAAATAATAAATAATGACATATATGTAATTTTTTTAATCATTAATTTTTTTAAGATTCACTTTCATCTCATTACGCAATATTTGAATAAATTAAATAGGACAAGTGTCAAAATTTTAAGATGATATTTAACACAAGACTGCTAAACTAAATATTATCCTTAAATTAAATAAATATTTATGATTTTTAAATAATAATATATATGTAATTTTTTCATCATTAAATATTTTTTTTAAAATTCATAATTTTTATTTATTTATAATTGATCGGAAGGAATAACATGTTAGAGACGCCGAGACGCTAGTTTTAAGTTTTTTTTTTTCAGGAATTGTTGAGAGTCGATGTTGTTCATTATTTATTTGCCTGTTGGTTAAATATTTATATATATGTCTTCAAAACAGCAGCCCATATTAATTAGGAAATTATGATTAGTAGCATAGCCCATCAAGTTTAGTGGAAATGAAACCTACCCACCGAGTTATCTCTTATCGTCGTACGTGTCATTTCCATACAAGTCCAACAGAAGCGAAGAGATTAGCACAAACACAATCAGAATTGCATGAAACTAACACGTGCCGTTATCTCGTTAAAAATGCGCCGTCGTTTTGCCACGTAATTTCTTGTTTTTATTTCATGTCCTCCTTACAAATGCCAAGCTTTAATTAATCCCTCACACTACCACATTTTATGAGAACACAAATTGAAGAAGAAGAAGGTTGGGTTGGGTGGGGTTGAATTGAATTGATGGGTTCAGAGACATTCCTGGAAGTGTTACTTGCAATTCTACTTCCACCTGTTGGAGTCTTCCTTCGTTATGGTTGTGGAGTACGTAATACTGTATATATATATATATATATTAATTCATTATCATTAATACTCTTTTATTTTCTTCATCCATCAGGTTAATTTTATTCTTTTAATTAATTGGGGTTTATATGTTTTTTTTTGGAATATATATATATGCAGGTGGAGTTCTGATTAGTTTGCTGCTAACAATTTTGGGTTACATTCCTGGAATCATATACGCCATTTATGTTATAGTCGGATAGCATATGATCTGATCATGCATGTAATCTTTTTTTGAGGGTCACCATATATTACCTCCGTCCCTAAATTTTACATTTAATTTGTACTAAAAAATTTGGGACGGGAGGAGTATATAGTTTTATGACAAACCATGTAAATAAACGAGGACCGCATAACTTGTACTTATTGTTGGACAAAAATGACAAATGCATTTGACGGAGTGTGTAGGTGTAATCGAGGTTTGGATCAAGTCCAAACTAGTTTGTATAGTTACTCTGTTCTAGATATAGATACTTATGGATTGAATCATTTGTGTGACATATTTTGTCTCAAGGATGAATGACAAATGATGAATGACAAATGATATGTTAATATGTTGGACTCAATACACGAGCAGTGTATCATGCACATGAATATACGAAGTCCCACACAAGACAAGTACACATACCTCAAGCTATATATATTAATTTGATTGTGTTTGTGATGCTTCCGTTGGGCGATTCAATCTTGCCATTGTATCGTGCCTCCGCCGAGTATTCAATCTTGCCATTGTAAATCGCCATCTGTACAAAATTTTCAATAATCGTCTTCTTTAAAAACATTATACAAGAGTTTGAGTGAAATCGTACTGCTATTTTCCAAAAAACTTTCGAAGAATCGTTTATATACCAATTGGAAAAAAGAGGACAAAATGTTTTCTTCTCTCTATGCTATGTATCATGCCTAGATAGCTAAGACGAATTGTCCTTGAATATCAGTTTAATACACAAAATTCTTGATAAAGGCAATATTGTATTGTTAGAACTTGCACAATACGTAGTTAGTATTTATCTTGAACATTCTCTAAAATTAACATATACCGTATATAATTATCAAAAAAAAAAAGAAAAAACATATTCTGTATATAGTACTACGTACTGCGATTTGATAATTAACAATCCCTCGAAAGTTTGGAAAACTAAATATTATTTACCGATTTTATTCAAAAAGAAAAGAAAATATTATTCACTGAACGAAGCATGATGTGAATACCTATACTACGTTGAACTTCATTCAATCCAATTATCTCTGCTACTACTTGAATGGGTATAATATGGGATCAAATTTCTTAGTTGTACTGGAAGGCTATCCTTAATCGTATCACCTGCTATGACTTGCGCCAATCACTTAGAAAATTGGGTTTGCGCTACGTCAAGCGTCTCCATAGCAAAAAAATCATGGAGTAAAGTTATTTATTGTCGTAGTTTTTAAACGTAGTTATAAAAATCACTACGGTTATGAAAATCATGACAATAAATATTTTATGCCACGTTTTCAAGTCGTAGAATATTTATAAAATCTGTACGTTGACGATAAATATTTTACGTCACGTTTTTTTAAATATGACTGTACAATCGATGGATTTTGAAAATAATTTGGCCAAAATTCAAAATTAGACCCGCCCGCCACTACACCCATTTTAAAGTTCATCTCTCCCAATTTTTCCCGTCTCTCTCTCAAAATGTCAAAATTGGTTCCCAACACCCCATTCTCATTATTTCTATCCTCATCTCTCTCGTCTCTCTCAAATTCTCTTCTCCCTTCCATCGTCTCTCTCAAACCCACACTCGACCCAGCCACTACTCGTCGCCCTCTAACCCCCAACGCAATTCCTGGCAAAGTCCCAATTGGAGAAGATCGAGCTAAGCGAGTTCGAATTCAGTTCTGAAGGCGGCTGTGGTTGCTCTTCAACTGTACCGTCACTCAACAACGGCCAATTGCAACTCTAGAAGTCACTCTGTATCATCTCCTTTGCGACAAAATCGAAGAAGAAGATGAAGGAATCTAGCGAAATAAGTTTAGAAGTAAATGAGAAGTGAGGTAGTGAATTTTTTGGTTCAGAGGTTGGTTCAATACACGTATTTTATCAGAGAATAAAAATCAAGGATGGATAGCTATAACGAGAAATGGCTGGTCGTGTGTGTGCGTAACGAATTCTGTGACCAAACCTCCAAAGCGATAGCGAAACTTCTGGGTGAGTTATTTTTCCTCTCACTTCTAAGTAACTCTACTGATTTCGATCTTGATTTGTTTCGTCAAGTTAATCTGAATTCCCTTGCTAGTAGAAGAAGCACTTGGTAGTTGTTTATTGTTGCTCACTCTGTAAGTCTCGGCTGAGTTAATGTGCTCTTAATGAAGTTTTGATGAATCTTTTTGACTGCAGATGGCCAGATGCTGAAATTCTTATTTGTTCTGAAGTTGGGATTTTCTTGGGGAAACTGATTTTATTGCCTTGTGAAAATAAAATAAAATAAAATAAAATGGAATCTTTAAGCTTGCTGACTGCCACTGCGAGTGGTGGGGTTGATGTATTATCATGGAGAAAGAGTTTTCAGCTAATGAGGAGGAAACCCCATTTATCTTTTGGAACGGATCGGAAATCCTTTTGGAATCACTGTGCTCAAAGTGTAAACTTTAAAGGTTGGTGTAATGTTTCCGGGCAAAGGAATTTGCGGGTTGAGGCTGGATGGCCATTTAATGGAGGTGATCGAGAGTTGGATGCAAGTGTAGAACATAGTGAGACTGCAAATGAGGATGTATTGATTTTCTTCTTTCAGCTAGACCTAGCAACTCGAGTACAGGTTAGCCATGTTCATATCGGTATTTGATTATAGCAGAATTTATTTTTTCCCAAATTCACTTTGTACTTCTGACAAGCTTTAGGTTCTTTGAAATTGCAGTATGCTTTGAACACAGAGCAGTATGATATTGCTCAACAATTAAGAAACAAGCTTACTCGAGGTTAGAGAATGTTTGTCTTTGCAGATGTCTAATAATTTTCATCGTTTTCATTATTCTGTTTCATACAATATATCAATGTTATGTCAAATGTATGCCTTAATGAAGTTATCAATAGAAATGCAACTTTCTTATTAGCTTTCCGTCGTGAAAGGTTGAAGCAGAGATTATCAAGCATCAAGAAGCAAAGAGGGGATCTTCCTCAAAGAGCGAAGCTCAAGATAAGGCTCTAAGTATTATACGTTTACGGTGAGATCCACTTTCTCTTGTTTTAACACCCTCTAATTTACCCAGTAATTATTTGGAAATTCAAAACAGAATGATCTCCTTGTGTGTCATTGTAAATGTATCTATCTTTATAACAATATCCATGTTAATTAACTTGAGACATGTTTAATGTGATTGCTTTGCTTTAATGTTTTTGCAGTGCAGACTTACAAAGTGCAATTGAGAACGAGAATTATGCTTTGGCAGCTGAGTTACGAGATAAAATTTTCAATCTAGAAGCAGACTCATTGGCTGCGTCAGCAAAGGCTCTGACCTATGAGAATGCTCAATATGCTTTTCGATTGGGCCAGAAAGTGAAACATAAAGTTTTTGGTATGTCCGCGACCTGCTTTACTACTTTATAAACCTAAAACGTAATGCATTGGATGCCCGGTGGTATTCTACCTGCCACATATGATAATTTGATCGTCCGCGACATATGTTAAGCTAATTTAGATTGCGTAAAAGTGTTTGCATATAACTAGATATCTACAGAACTGTTCTGCTTTCATAGTTTTATTCATTTGATTTTCATTTTTTGTTTCTATTAATGTTAAGTGTCGCACTTTCCTGTTTTTAGGTTATCGCGCTGTGATTTGTGGAATGGATCCAGTGTGTAGTGAATCTAGTTCATGGATGGAATCTGCACAGATTGACGAGCTCTCCCGTGGCTCTAATCAGCCATTTTATCAGGTCTCATCACCATTTTTTAGGGAAATTAAGTTTCTCGTTGGTCCTTATTCTTTCTTGCAAAATCGTAGTAATTATTTACAGGTATGATCATAATAGCCTTTCACTAATTAAGCTCATATTGTTATTCTGCAGGTGCTGGTTGATGTTCATGTTGACTCTAATCTGCTAGTGGCATATGGTAATCTCTGACTGGTAATGCTAGGGGCAAAAGTGGACTGGTAATGCTCACAGGCTGTCTATTTCATTCTATGACTATCAAGTTGTTAGAGTAGATGTTTTAGTGTATGTACTATGTAAGGATTGTAATACTTACAAGAATTTATATGTATAATTATACTAGTTTTTTTTAGTAAATTTTAGTGTATGTAGTATCAGGATTGTAATCTTACAAGAATTTATATATGTATATATAATTATACTAGTTTTCTTTAGTAAATTTTCATATATTTGTTTAGTGTTGTAGTTATATTTTATTTTAGATGTTTATGTTTCTTGGCTTTGTGTGTATAGGTCTCTGACTTTGTAGTAGCTAATTAGCAATTGATTTGCCCAACAAACTGGACATTTTAGAAGCTAATTAGTTGTAGCTATTTTTTTAATTTTAATGGGAAAGAAAAAGGCGAGTTTGTATAACTGTCTTTTTTCAAACCGCCTTTATTTTTTAGTATAAAAAAAGTTTAGATGACAAAGTGGATGACACGACCGTGGTGGTAGATGACCTAAAATACGTGACGTATACCTTCCGCTACGGGAGCAAATTTCACGGTTCTAAAATCGTGGCCGTCATCCAAATTTTCTACTAATGAATTAATTTTTTTTTTATATTAACCAAATTCATCCTAATGATTAATTTACTTGATATATAGAAAGATCACGGTTAACTCACTGGAGTCATTAATGTCACTTTAACGCCAAATCTCTGTCTGTTAAATTTAAAGAAATCAATGATTTAGATTAATTTACTTGAAAAATCCATACTCCTACACACTTTCATTTTTTCCATTCATATTAAATTAAATTAGATTAATATTATTTCGATCCAAAAATAAATATAAAATTTTTAATATAAATTATATATAAAAATTTGAGTTTATTTTGGGACAGATGTAGTAACGAAAAAAACAAATGAAAAATTACGACCTCTCTTCCTTGTTCCTCCTTTAGCTGCCGCTACCGCCACCACCATACTTGCAAGTTACCTTCTTCATTCTCCATCATTCAAATTAACCACCCAAAAAAAAAAAATAAAATTAAAACTGACTCATCTCCGGTAATGAATTACGGCGTTGAATAATAACAATCCAGGTTTAGATCTAGGTTTCTTTTGCCCAAAAATAAACGAATAGCCACCTACATGGTGGTTGTTGCCTTGTTGTTGGGATAAGAGACAATTGACAATTTGTTTTATTGGCTATTGTCAATCTTTTTCTATGAGAGAATGGATATTAAGTTTCCAATTACCAAATTAAATCAAAAATCAATTTGATTAAGTTTAGACCATGTATGTAATTTGGTCGCCGTTGTTGGGAATGGTGGCATCTACTGTGTTGTTCAGATAAAAACAAGAGAGATGGAGGGAGGATGTAGAGTTAAAAACCGAGAGTGAAAAAAAGTTAAAAGTGGAGTGTAAATATAGGAGTATTGTATCATTTAATCGCATCCGTTGGTTTTCTTAAAATTAACGGTTGAGATTTGATGTTAAAGTAACATTTTGACTATTTGAGTCAATAAATTCCTCCTCCTCGTATATATATATATATACACATACTAGGCGATGGGCACGCGGCTATGCTACTGTGTACGCCCGCGAATTGTTTTGTTACATGGATAGAGAACTATTTTTGTGGATTGTTATATTTAAAGCTCTTAAAATTCAGCTGTGTTTGATGGAGCTGGAATATGCAAAAAGGCATTCTGCCAATGATAAATGATCCAAAGGAATGTAGTGTTCTGATTTTCTTTCTTTTTTCTGACAAAGTTATTCCCTGTGCCAATTGACAAGATTGCAAGTATAGCAAGGAACAAAGCTTTCCCTACTTTGACAATATCTTGAACAAATGGTTAAAAGTTGAGGTTAGCTTAACTACACATGAATGTTTACATAAAATTAAATCTATTAGTGTTATATAATATTGAGATATTGAAGGATCCAGTCATTGGACGGAAAGTTAAATGACTTTAAAAATTAATAATTTAAATATATTATATAAAAATTATATAATAATTATTTATATTAAACATTATTAAATTTATGTCAAATATTTGAATTATTTTAACTCTATATCAATTATAATTATTTTGATTTTATTTCAAAATCTACAATCTTAAAATTAAAAATTTAATTTATTTTCAAAAATAATAAACATAACAAAAAATAAAAGTTACATATCAAGATTTAATTTCATAATAAAATTTAAAATTACATCTAATCAATTTAGTTGTTCCTATTGTTTGAAAAATAAATATATTCTCATTTTAATTAAGAATAAGAAAAAATATAGCGGATTTTTATTAGAAATAATAGTTTAATAAAAAAATTAGAAAAAAATAATATATATTATACTTTGATTATGAATAATTTTTTTTAATAATATGCACGTTTGAATAGGAAAAAAAGAAGATATGTCCGTTTTAATTAGGAATAGAAAAAAGAATATAATGAATTTTAATTAGAAAAATTATTAATTGTTTGAAAAATAAGATACGTCCGTTTTAATTAAGAATAGGAAAAATAATATAGCGGATTTTTATTAGGAATAATAGTTTAATAAAAAAATTAGAAAAAATAATATATATTATAATTTGATTAGGAATAATTTTTTTAATAATATGCTCGTTTGAATAGGAAAAAAGAAGATATGTCTATTTTAAATTAGGAATAGGAAAAAAAATATAATGAATTTTAATTAAGAAAAATTGTTTAATAAGAAAATTAAAAATATATATATATATAAGTGTATTATAATTTTATTAGGAATAATTTTTTAAATAATAGATAGGAAATTGATTATGAATAAAATTATTATATTAAGAAAAGTAATTGGTAGAATTTTATTAGGAATCATTATGTTTTTATTGTGTTTTGATTTTCTAATTAGAATAGGAAAAAATAATATCATTGACTTAAAATTATAACTTGAAACCTAATTAAACTTCAAAAGTTCTAAAATATATGTGTCAAATTACTATTCATCAATAAAATGCCATGTGTCGAATTTTGATTTGACAATAAAATTTGCAATTGAATTTGTAATTGAGTTTGTAATTGGAACAATTTAAAATTGAAAAAGTCTTGCTATTGTCTATACAAGTCTAATGTGGTTGACTTCAGTACCTTTAAAATTAATAATTTAAATATATCATATAAAAAATTATATAATAATTATTCATATTAAACATTATTAAATCTATGTCAAATATTATATAAAATTAGGTTAGATTATTATAATTATTTTGATTTTATTTCAAAATCTACAATTCTAAAATTAAAAATTTATTTATTTTTCAAAAATAAAAATAAATAAACATAGAAAAAAGTAAAAGTTACATATCAAGATTATGATTTCATAATAAAATTTATAATTGCATCTAATCAATTTAGTTGTTCCTATTGTTTGAAAAATAAGATATGTCCATTTTAATTAAGAATAAAGTAAAAAATATAGGAGATTTTTATTAGGAATAATAGTTTAATAAAAAATTAGAAAATAATATATATATATTATACTTTGATTAGGAATAATTTTTTAATAATATGCCATTTGAATAGGAAAAAAGAAGATATGTTCTTTTAATTAGGAATAGGAAAAAAATATAATAAATTTTAATTAGAAAAATTATTAATATGTTTAAAATACTTTTAATTAAGAATAGAAAAAATAACGATTTTTATTAGGAATAATAGTTTAATAAAAAATTAGAAAAATAATATATTATAATTTGATTAGAAATATTCTTTTTTAATAATATGTCCGTTTGAATAGGAAAAAGAGAATCTGTCCGTTTTAATTAGGAATAGAAAAAAGAATATAATGAATTTTAATTAGGAAAAATTATTTAATAAGAAAATTAGAAAAAATATAGTGTATTATAATTTTATTAGGAATAATTTTTTAAATAATAGATAGGAAATTGATTAGGAATAAAATTATTATATTAGAAAAAATAATTGGTAGAATTTTATTAGGAATCATTATGTTTTTATTGTGTTTTGATTTCCTAATTAGAATAGGAAAAAAAATAATGCATTGACTTAAAATTATAACTTGAAATCTAATTAAATTCAAAATTCTAAAATACATGTGTCAAATTACTATTCATCAATAAAACGTCATGTGTCGAATTTTGATTTGACAATAAAATTTGCAATTGAAACAAATTAAAAATTGAAAAATCTCATTATTATCTATAAAAAGATGATTACATGTAGAAAAAAATTGGCATCTTTATCAATTTTAACGAAACTACAAATAGTTCGGATATTTGAGATCATCGGAAAATATGTATTCGACTTTGGCGGAATAGTAATGAAATTGCTTCAAAAATGTCCAGCAGCTTTAACAACCACATGAACTCCGAGTAGTAAGGGCGGAACATGGGGGCTTGCAAATCGCAGAATTCCTATGACTATTCATAGCCAAATTAGCTCACGAAAGATGATCAAGTAAATTTCTGCTCCCAAACACACCTTCCCTAGACCTTGCAAAACATAACACACCATACAACACTCACTCAGTTACCCATTAACCTAGCCAATAATCCTTCAAAGCCAAGAAGAAAACAAAATCTAATATGAATGAATAAATGACCACACGACCATCGAAGGGTGAAGTGTTTGGTTAGCTATAACTTGCCAAACAAATACATTGTGGAAAGAATGACATGAAAGGAAGCAAGTCAGTAATATAATAGCCAATAGCCTTGCTCCTGTGCAACTAAAGCATGCGATCAGCATTTTTTGTTTACTGTATACAGGAGAAGTAAAATGAAACCTCAAAAGTGACAAAAGTGATTTATACTGAAGAAGTCACACAAATACTGAGAGCATGTTGAGTCCATAACAACAATACTTTTATTGGAAAATACAAATATAATGAACAAATATAAAAAATGAACAAAACAGACCAAAAGAAACATCTACGACTACGAATAGGCAATCGAAGTCCAAAATTTAAGAAAGCCGTCACAATCAAAAAAAGAAATATAGATTTTCAAAACGTCAGTACATAAAATTATTACCTCGTCAACATTTTGTGAGACTTGAGCGGTCAGTAAAGTAACTTTTCAGTTCTCAAATTAGTTAGTGACATTTTTAACATGTTCTTTCATAACTCACTTGCAAAATAAAGAATGAGTGTTAATCTTTTCCAACTGTAGTTAGCCGTGAAAGTAAAAAAACAAAACATATTATCTTAATTTTTCTTATGTATAGTCTTTCTTAAATTCTTTATTGAGGCTTTTGAATTTGTTATTTTATTAAAACATTGTATCCTTCAATCACAAAGTTGCCAGACTATTGGTAGCAAAGCAATTCAAATAGAATGAAGTTATGAATTTAAATTAAAATCAGCACTTCTCTCTATATTTGGCAACAACCTCAAATTCCAAATGAGCATAGCATTATATGTCGGAATAAGACAGGCAAATCAGTGAACAAACCCGAACACTTTTTTTTTTTTTAATACATGGGAATAAATATACAAGAATGAAAAGAGAATACAACAAAGTGAAAATTATTCACATGACTC
>JANIEQ010000724.1:0-15638 GCA_024708375.1 Oxalis stricta | reverse complement strand
GGTGACTAAATTGTACTCGGTTTCGGGCGGTCTTGGCGTGGCAGTTGTCAGTCGATCTCGCCGGAATTTGGTTTCCCAGTATCGGAATTTTTCACTGTCAAGTAAAGCGAAAGTGTTGGATGCGGGCGGAATTATCATTTTCACGCCCCATCGAATGAAATGACATTAGTACCCTCCACTTTGTGTAGACACAATTTTTTTTACGTGAGGGCAAAAATTATTCGAAAATAATATCTTAATACGCAATGAACAATAGATATACAGTAAAATAAGCCTGTTTTGTAAAATGTTGTGAACATGTGAGTACTTTATACCTGTAAAATTATCTGTAGTTCCTACCAATATAAAGAGGCTAGCCATGGATTATTTGCATTTTGTTTCTAAGGATCACCATTCACATGGCAGTGGCACAAAGTCATCTGTACTGTACACTCATGTGAACAACATAATTTAACCTGTCACGTGACTTGAAACGGAACGTCGTCATTTTCTCTGGTACACTGCCATGAACGCCGTCAATTTAGTTAACGGCATATAGTACAAGTACCGCTGTAGTCAATTTTGAAAGGGATTAAGGTAAGAGATGCTGACGACTTACAGTTGACGGACATGGAGGTCAATAATTACCGATATGCTTACTCATATGTACTGTGAATTGACCATTTTCAGTTTTGAGAAATATATATATCACTTTCAAATAACTTAACTAAATATCATTTCTCTTATATTTTTAAATAAAATTGCACATGATGCTTAATTATGAGCTGAAGAAATATAAGCGTAATAAATAGTACGAGTTACAATTAATTACATACATAGAGTTATGAGTTACAGTTATAAAGGTTACAGACTTAGAGTAAAGAATTGAGATGAGTGAAAGTCACAAGTCAGTTTTCACAACTCACCTGTTTTCTTTTTTGTCACATTAATTTCTGAAATTTATTAAATAGAAATTTATTAAATAATTTTTAGAATTTGCGTGTTATTTGAAAAAGAACAATACCAATAAAAGAGCAGGAAATTATAAATTAGTTTAAAAAATATACACCTAAACATTTTAATTGAAACGGAGGTTCGAGGTAACATGTCAGTAGTATGACCGGAAACTAGGGTTGCTAGGACTTGAAGAGGGTAATTGGTAAAACCGGATTTGGGGTTTGCCCGATGTTAGTAGTAAAACTGGGGATTGCCATTACGGTTTTTTACCTTAAACCGGAAAATGTGCATTCCCGATTTTACACTAAAACCTAAGCAACCCCAAATCCGGTTTTAGTGTAAAACAACGCATCTCCAAATCCGATTAAAGCCTTGATCTTGGAATGCAAACCCCAATCCGGTCAGAGTCTCACGTATTCGCGTCCGCCGTCTCTTGTTCACAAAATTCGCATCAATAAAAGAGCTAACAAAATGCATCTGCCTATCAAATTTCGAGACATGATTGAGGACTACTTATGAGAAAGGATAGGTTTGCTTAGAAGAAGATATTGAAGGGAAAGAGAATACGATAAATATTTTTCTTTAGATTCTTTTGGTATATTATATAGAAAATGCTCATGCATGTCTGTACGCGAAAGTCTATACAAAAAGTAGTTGTGAAATATTTGACAATCAGCCATTGGGGCTTTAAATTTGTCATCTCTCAAGGCAAATTCATGTATAGTAAACTCATTTGTCAATATAAAGGGTATGAAGAAATCAAACATATTACTTGAGTGTCAAATTTTTCATTTTTTAATTAATATATATCGCCAATCGTCGCTTTAGTCATCAAGGGGTTAATTTTGTTTTTTCTATTTAAAAATATCTTATGCATTGAAAGTTCGTTTTTTTAATAGAATTGATGATCTTTGATAGGAGACTGTCTTAATCAATTGAATCATGTTTTAATTGACATCAAGAGTCCATTGTTGCTTGAATCGTGTCAACCGGTTTGTATATATCACTTTTAGCTAGGTGCCTACGTAGTTAAATATCACAAATTTTTTGGGTCAATTTATATATACCACGATTTCATCAAACAAGTCGAATGCCATCCATATATAATAGAGAAGCTCCACGATTTCGGGATCTCCAATTTGCCTAAGATTTTATAGATTTCCCCTCACACTTGGAGCTATCTATTTTCAATCGGTTTCAAAAGAAAGAGAAAAGGCCATATAGTTTTGATAACTTTCTCCTCCGATTAAGATGATTAAAATAGACGCGTAATTATGGGCTTGATCCGTTTTAAACACTAACAACAGAAAATGCGGCCCCTTCGTTGTTCTAGGTTTAATTGTTTAAATTACTATTTTTTTTTATATAAAGGGAAATTTAGGCTAAATTTTTTCATCTATTTTCATTGCACTCAAAAATTACTTTTCAACCAAACACTAATCGATACAAAATTAGGGTTATGGAAAGCTACCGACAACGTTAAAATCAATGATGTCGATCGATGATAATAGTCCAAAAATGTTGATTATGATTTCATTTCTTTTATTGAATTAATGATTTCACCGAGATCGAAGGTTATTTTCTTATAATTTTATTAATTATGTTTTTTAAAATGTATAATTAATATTGTTGAAAAGATTTCTCTTATGGTTCTATAATCTGCGAAATTTATCGTCAATTCCTTATTGCTCTATATTTCCCTTTTCTCTTCCAAAATTTTTTCACCTCCTCGATTCAATGGCGGATCAGAGGTGGGACCATGGCTGCTACGACAAACCCCGTTGGAGAAAAAAAAATCAGTTTGGCTTATTAGTTTTTTCTCTATGTACATCTATATCTATTGTTTTGTGCACATATTTAGAATCTGGAGTACACAGGTTCAAAACCCGCTTCCTCCTCTCCCCTCTTTAATTTTATTTTCATTTCTGAGGCTTTCTTTGTCTCCTCCTCTCACTTCTTTTTCCTAATATATAATTACAGGCTTTCTTTATTTTCTTTCTTATTTTATTTTATTTTTGACAATTCTTTCTTTATTTTAAGTTTTCTTGTTTATTTCCTTAAATTTAAAACGGTACAATAATATTATTATGTTAAATTGTTGTATATATACTATTTTTTCATCTAAATTTTAGACAGAGTAATAATATTATGTTAAACGGTTGAAGTCATCGTAAATAATTTTAGAGGCTTCCACATTATTTGATATAAAAAAAAGTTTGCAGTGCGATATAAATTTTAAACATTTGAAAAAAATTATATTTTATATCATATTTAATATTATACTACTTTTAACATATACATATACACACATGTATTATGCTCGTCCAATTAATTATCTATATATAATATTCGGCACCCCATATTTGAATCCTGGCTCGCCACTGCCTCGATTTATGGTTGAAGACATGTTTAATATCACAATAGACCTACAATTTGCAGTGTAGATAAATTTACATGACTCGTTCTCCCTCCTCTCCTCTCTCCAACATAGTATATATGCTATACTATACTATATTATAGTATTTTTTTTATTATTATTTTTTTTTTATGTTCCAACATAGTATACTATACTCTTATGTGTTTTAATTTCATCATTTTTTTGAAAACTCTTATGTTGTATAACAGCACAAGGCACAAGAGGCGCAAGTTAGAAGATGAGTGAATGAAGGGTCACTCTTGCCAACGGAGAGATATGAGAGGTTGGTCTTACTTTTTAGGGATTGTACAAGATTTCTTTTAGTGAATTCAGGGTTGTTGATCTCGGAACTAAACACCTTTGAAAGACATGACCTGATCCCGGAGCAGGGATTTTATGGGCAATCGCTCCAAGATAAAAATAAAAACTATATATTTATTCATTGATTTTAAATAGACCTTTTGAAATGGCCATTAACAAAGTTCATGACATTCTATCTTATCATTCAGGAAATAAACCAAATGTTACACATGCACTTGATTAAAATGATGCGGCAGGAGGAGGAGGAGGAGGTGCTGGAGCATTATGGTGACTGGCTGCTGGAAGAAGACTGATGTCGAAGACGGAAAATTTCTTCTTTTGTGATGTTTAGAGGAAGAAGAAGCACCCTCTTGTTTCTAGAAGTACTTTTGGGCATGGGTCTCAACTTGTGTCGGAGGTCCTTCAAATCACCCCTCCCATATATCTCCAGCCCTTTCAAAAGCAACCTACACAAAATTGTCTTTTTTTATTTGATTTCCAATTATGCATACTCATGTTCGGCTACGGTTCATTTAACTCTGGCCGATCTCTTAGGCACAGTCCATGTAGAGGCAGTTTTGTTGGCCTGTTGATCAGGATAGTCAGGTAATGGCACTCGACCGCTCTCGATCATCCCAATATCATATAGCAAATCCGCATAATGCTGTTGAATTTGTAAAATGGTTTTTCTAGGAATCCTTAAGGAAATTCGGGAGAACAAGTCCGGAGAGTTGAGATCTCGCTCAGCTAGGGACACTCTTTTTTTTTTTTTTTCCTTTGATAATGTGTTATCTAATGACGATATTCAAAATAAATTAGCTAATGGTAATATGTTATTTTATTAATTAAAAGAAAAGAGAATACAACAATGAGCAATTGAGCCACCAGCTACAATAAATATGAAGATCAAATAGGAGAGCCTAAAATTATAACCGTAAAAAAAGATGAATATACAAATTCCTCGACTAAAATCTTTAAATCCCTCAAAAATAAGAAAAAAACATAAAAATATAAACATCTATTGAAATTGTTGTAAGAGTAGAATGTCAAAACGTTGCAACTATCATATACAACAGACACTTTTGAATATCTTGTTTCTCTTCCAAACTCAACTCTTCACTATTAATATTATTGGGTATACTCTTCCAATCAACCTTCCCACATTTTTCTAGCCCATTGGCATTAAAGAAATTATTGTTGAAGAGCTCCTTAATTTTCTCGGAACTGAATTCAACAAATAAATGCTTCACTTCTTGTGGTTCAAGTGATCGAAAAGGTTCATTCATTAGCTCATCTGTTTGTACTTCCTTCGTTATTCACTAATTTGTCATAATTTGTCATATTTATTATATATAAAATATATAAAAATATGATAATTAATTGGGGACTAAAAATAATATATATTTTTTATTTGATTATAATAACCTGTTTAATTGATGTATTTTAGCCCATTTGGGCGATTTTTAAGAATTAATAAAAAAGTAATGAATTTTACTTCAAAAATATAAACAAAAAAATAAAATTATCATTAATTCCAAATTAATATTAAAAAAATTGGTAGTCCGATTCAAGCTAAAAATTAATGGATCGTGGGCCCGTGGCAAACATCTCTGGCTCTCCTTGCCCCCACCTCGTTAATTTCTAGACACCCGTTAGATAAATCATGTCAAACTCACATCAAAATCATGCACATTAACGTATAACCGTTAGAGGTAGTGTTCACCAATTAAAACATCGAATTAAATGGACCCCTACAAAATCTGTCCACATATGTACATTCCACTTCTAGGAAATTGAATATTAATTACACAAGAAACATGTGGGATAATCATGATTGATTTTGGCCAAAAATCAAACCAAACCAGACCGGTCGAACCATGTGAGTTGAGCTGGCTCCATGGATCAATTATCGAAGCCCAAACAAGGCCCATCACCGGTCGAACCACGCTAGTTGAGCTGGCTACATGGATATATTATCTGAGTTCAAAATGCTCTAGTTTGAAAACCTAAACCAGTAAGTTAACTCCAATCATTTAAATTCGAATAAAGTTCTTCCATATGAAAATAGTTTCAAGTGTTTGAGAATCACTATGGTCGGACAAGTTATTTCACCATTTCCTTGTCTTATTTTACAACACTTAACCACGCTATTTCTTTAGCAATTTCATATTCAATTCAACACCAAACATGGCACATAATTATATCAAATTTATCTCTTTATGATTGAAAGCATATTTGCGTTATTATCCAAACAAATTGCTATTCGTATCTCGCATGATATTTGCTTAGAGTTGGTTTGAACAAACTTTCTCCAATATTTACCGTTGATTAAAGTAGACGACCTAATGGGCTTGACCCATTCTGAGAATAAAGGACCATGTGGCCCATTCCACGATTCGTTTATTCAAATTGTTTGTTTTTACTATTTTTCTCCATATCAAGAGAAATTTATTATAAAATTTTTCATCTATTTTCAACGCATTCCAAGTTTTCAACCAAAACACTAAACGATACAAAATTAGGGTTATGGAAAGCGCCGACAACGTTAAAAGCAATGATGTCGATCGAAGACGATAGCCGAAATGTTGATTATGATTTCATTTCTTTTATCGAATCAATGATTCTGACGATGAAGCGTATTTCTTATAACTTTATATATTTATTATATTTTTTAAGTGTATAAATCTATTATGGTTCTGTAATCGATAAAATCGTCGATTCCTTATAGCTCTCTATTTCCCCTTTCTTTTCCCAAATTTTTTCCGCATCCTTGATTTATGGTTGAAGACATGTTTAATTTCAAAAATAGACCTACTTACAATTTACCGTGAAGATAAATTACCTACATGACTCTTTCTCCCTCCTCTCCTTGATTTGCAGTGAAGTTAAATAAAAACTATTTATTCATCGATTTTAAACAAACCTTTTGAAATGGCCATTAACAAATTTCATGACATTCTATCATATCATTCAGGAAACAAACCAAATGTTACACATGCACTTGATTAAAACGACGCGGCAGAAGGAGGAAGAGGCGGTGGAGCATTATTGTGGCTGGCCGTTGGAAGGCGGCTACGGTCCATTTAACTCTGGCCGATCTCTTAGGCGCAGCCCATGTAGAGGCACTTTTGTTGGCCAGTTGATCAGGATAGTTAGGTGATGGCACTCGACCGCTCTCGATCATCCCAACATCATATAGCAAATCCGCATAATGTTGTTGAATTTGTAAAATGGTTTTTTTAGGAATCCTCAAGGAAATTTGGGAGAATAAGTCTGGAGAGTTGAGATCTAGCTCAGCTAGGGACACTTTGAATATCTTGTTCTCTTCCAAGCTCCACTCTTCACTATTAATATTATTGTTTACAAACAATTATAATGACAACGATTGCAGCGTCAAATACTAATGATAATTTAAACTGGTGTAATCCCTCCCTAACTAGCTAATAGGTCGTTATTTTTTCCATAAATTAATATTTTAGGCCGTTGTTTCTAGGATACTTTCGGAAGTGCATTGGAAGAGTCGTTCTCGTGGACGTCTCAAAGTCAATTTTGATACATCCTAAATGAAGTTCAGTCCTCATGACATGTTTGGTGCAATTATTTGAGATGATAATTAAGGATTCGTTATTGCAGCTACGGCTGGGGTCTTTCTCGATCACGAGTCGGCGCTTAGTACAAAGACTTAGGATGGGAAACAAGCACTTCAGTTAGCATTATAATTCGGGATTGAAGAAGTTATTGTTGAAGGTAATTGTAAGCTCCTTATCTCGAAGCTGAATTCAACAGATCAAAGCCTTCTTGTGATCGAAAAAGCCATAAACGTTCGCCAAGTTTTAGTTTTCAATATTCCTATTATTTTTACTTTATCGGTAGAAAAATGGTAATTAGATTACGCATTCGTTAGCCATCCGTTGGATGAAAAATCCGTACTTTTAAAAATTAATAACTTAAATATATATCATATTAAAAATTATATATTTATATTAAAAGTCATTACATCTATAAAAAAAATATTTTAACTTTATATCAATTTTAATTATTTTGATTTGATTTCAAAATATACAATCCTATTAAATTTAAAATTTATTTTGTTTTCAAAAATAATAAACATAACAAAAGATAAGAGTTATTATCAAGATTTCATAATAAAATTTATAATTGCATCTAATCACTTTAATTGTTCTTATTATTTGAAAAATAATATGTGCCCGTTTTAATTAAGAATGAAAAAATATATAATGGATTTTTATGAGGAATAATAGTTTAAGGAAAAATAAGAAAAAAATAATATATATTATAATTTAATTAGGAATGATTTTTTCATAATATGCCCGTTTGAATAGAAAAATGGTAGATGTACCAATTTTAATTAGAAATGAAAAAAAATATATGAATTTTATTAGAAATATTTTTTAAATAATAGATGAAATTGATTAGAAATAAAATTATTATATTAAGAAAAAGTAATTGGTAGAATTTTATTAGAAATCCTTACGTTTTTATTTTGTTTTGATTTTTTAATTAGAATAGGAAAAAGAATAATATGATTGATTTAAAATTATAATTTGATTTCTAGTTAAACTCAAAATTTTAAATATATATGTCAAATTATTATTTGTTAATAAAATATTATGTGTGGAATGTTGATTTAAAAATAAAATTGACAATTAAATTACAATTAGAAACAAATTGATTTTTTTATTTGATTTTAATAAATTATAAGTTGGTTGTTAACTTTAAAAAGATTAAATTATCATTAATTCCGAATTAATCCTAAACAATTTTTTTTTTTTAGTCATGTTATGAGTCAGGCATTGACCACGCGACTCAAACCCTCGACCTCACGCGATCTTGGTGGGAGCGCACCACCACTGAGCTATTCTCATAGGCAATTAATCAAAACAATTTTGGTAGTTCGATTCGAGTTAAAATCAGGCTCGTGGGCCCGTGGCAAACATGGCTCTTCCCCACCCAACCATCGTTAATTTCTAGGCCCCGTTAAATTGGACTACATTAAAGTCTAACATAGAAAAAACGTGAAAAGGTTGTTGCGCCAAAAAACGACGACGTCTAGTCAATTAAAAAACTTTAAACACTCGCCACAAGCTACAATACAAAAATTTAATGCAAATGCTCTGCTTTCCACGAAAACAGACAAAATTGAAATTCTCCAATCTTATCGGTCGGTCACCGATTCCGACATGGAGTGTGACGACGCGCCACCGTATCAGCTCCTTCTGAGAGCAATCCGACTGATTCCAATATCCCATTATCTCTTGCTAAGCGTGTTGTTGTTCTTCATCTTCCTTTACAATTTCGTGGAGATTCATTTCGTTCGTGATTTACTCTCCGGATTTCGTGGAGATTCGGTTTCGTTAACTTACAGTTCAGGCTCTGAACTCTACCAGTCGGTCGCTGCCAAGTGTCGGATTCTTCACGGCAGGTAAATTCAGTTGCGAATTACTAATGATTCTGTTTCAATTTTGAAAATTCAATCGTTATACAGTAACTTTCTCTGTTTTTATATATGCCCATTTGATTTGAACGTGAATAGAATCCGTTATGAATTCTGTTTTTATAGTTGATGATTGTGTTTTTGGATTGGTTTGTGGGATTATCAATTCAGGTACTTCCCTACTCCATGGCTCTCGAGTCCTCATGTGCAGACACTATTCCTAGGCATTTGGGGGAATCCTCTCCGTTTTACGTATAAAAGGTTTGTAGCGAATCACTTTACTTCAAATTTAATATATTCGCATTATGGGTTTTCAAGCATTTGGTTTGTAATGTTCTGTGGTTAAAACTTTTGTGTGCTTTAAGTAGGTAGCATTCTTTTATGGACAGAATAATAGTGCTAGCTGCGCTATACTTGCTTATCTAAGAATTATCTATTTGTTCTTTCAGACACCTATTTCGCACGGTAGACGGTGGAACAATCGCATTAGATTGGCTGTTTCATTCTGATGGTTAGTACTGATGTTACTTTTAGTTAAATATGCAGACTTTGTGTCTCTTGTCAAGTTCTAAAGTCAAGATGATGTAAATGTCTAGTAGTTGACGCATTTTGTTGATTTCATATGGGTATATGAAGGTTTATCAAGGAGAATAGAAAAGAAACCATAGATGATAGAACAAATGATTGTCACCTAAGTTTAAGAGCAGTAGTTTTGCGGCCTGTTTTTATATTTCTTTCAATGATATCTTTTTACTTGGATTCATAAAATTGTGAAAATGGTACATCTCGGTATTTTTTTACGTGCTTTCCATTGCTATAAGAATGAGGGAATTGTTTATTTTTATTTATATTTTGTTTTTAAGTTACAGTAACCAACAGTTCATCAATCAGCAATGAAACTGCTCCAGAAAATGATAAAACACCACTTCTGATAGTGATTCCTGGCTTAACTAGTGATTCTGCTGCTGCTGTAAGTTTATGTTCGATCATTGTTTATTACTTTCTGACTTTGTTCTCCATGAGTTTCAAAGTAATATTTCAATAACTGCTTTGATTAATCAACTTGGCTAAATTATTCAATTTGTATTGAACAGTATGTAAAGCATATGGTCTTCAAGATGGCAAGAGAGGGCTGGAATGTTGTCAGTTAGCAATCATCGTGGACTAGCTGGCGTATCTATAACAGTAAGTTTCCATATTTCATTTTGAAGCCTTTTTGTCTTCTTTATTGATAACTTGATAGAGTCATACAAGGTAAAAATATTGCTATGAGAAACTATATGATAGAAAGATTAATTTTAAGTATGCATATCAATACAAAAGTACAATTGTTGAAATATATGCATTCTATTTTCTATATGCTATTAACAAAATAGCCGTCTTTTTTCTACAAAAGTTTTTCCTCGCTCTCTGTGGTGAACGTACATTTCCTCAGGTTATTCAACTCTGCATGAATGCCTTCTGACTGAAATATATATATAAACCATTAACTAAGGAATCCACTTTGCGTATCCACAGTCAGATTGCTTTTATAATGCTGGATGGACAGAGGACATACGGAAAGTTATAGAGTACGTCCATCATAAGTACCCACAAGCTCCAATATTTGTCGTTGGAACTAGCATTATCGGTGCCAATATTCTGGTATTTTTATTCTCCTTATTCTATTTTAGTTTTGGATTTGTGAGATCACCATATTCATCTATTCATCATGGTGATTATATGCGCCTTGCAAGTGTTTCTTAATATGGGCTCTCATTTTGTACATTTGATCTCTTCTTTTTTTTTCTTCTTCTATGTATTGGTTTGTAATACTTTTGTTTTATCCTTTTACAGGTAAAATATTTGGGGAGAGGAGGAGTCAACACTCCTATCGTTGGAGCCGCTGCTGTCTGCTCTCCTTGGGACCTTCTGGTTGGTATTTTCCTAATTTAACTGGCCATACTTAAAATCAACTTAAGTTTCCATACACCTGTTATCTCATTTGATATTTTTTCCTTCTTTGTAGGTATGTGACAGGTTTATCAACCGAAAGCTTGTACAGAACTTGTATAACAAAGCGCTTACTATAGGGTTGCAAGGTTATGCAGAATTGTAAGCTCTATCACTTCTAGTTTACTTCATAGGTTTTTGTGAGTGCCTTTCTTATTGTCGTTGCTACTGACATGTGAGATAGAAAATCTTAAATCTAATCTCAAATTCTGTTTTTTTTCCAGTTCTAGTTTTTCTTTGCATTGTGGTTACTTTTTTACTAAAATATTCTAATTACATATGGTTAGGCATCAGCCTGTCTTGACTCGTCTTGCAGATTGGGAAGGCATTAAAATGAGTAATCCTTCTTCTTATAACTAAAAAGAGTATTTTCAATGTTATTATCTTATGAACAACACGCATTAAAGTATAGTAGAAACAGCTTGGCTGTTAACATTGTTTAGCCGTAAAGGAAAGAGTGTTTCCAAACTTGCTGGTAACTTGCTATTTTTGGTTCTATAACATGTGTAATGATTCTTTCTGGTGAAGATTGCATTGCCTTTCTTTGTGCCTTGCAGTCGCGTTCAGTTCGGGATTTCGACAACTATGCAACTTGCATTGTGGGGAAATTTGAGGTAAAAATTATAAATCGTTTCTTTAAAAGAATTATTTTATTATTTTTGATATGTTTCTTCTCTAACCAAAGTGGGTCTGTTTTCAAATAGACTGTGGATACATATTATCGACATTCTAGCTCTGCTAGTTATGTTTAAAAACGTCTCCGATTCCTCTCCTCTGCATTAGTGCCTTGGATGATCCATTGTGTACAAGAGAAGCCATCCCATGGGATGAATGTAGGTAGGGAGTTATCTTCTTTTGATCTGGGGAACTGCGAAAAACTATATTTACTCCTAGTGTTCTGTACATGAATAAAACTGTACTTTTTAAGTTACCTTCTAAAAGATTGTAAAACCAAAAGTATGTACCCAATATTAAGGTCTACACATGACTGTTGAGAATGCTGGAGACCCTTCTCTTTTCAAGGATCTTACTAAGTAATCTTAGCTTGAGCCAGTATTAAATCAAATTGAAAACCTAGAACATGAAACAAAAGAAAAAAATTTTGAATACAATTATTTGTTTAAACTGGGAAATGACTTTCTAATATATCTTTGTAGGGCAAACGACAACATTATATTGGCAACTTCTCAGCATGGGGGACATCTTGCCTACTTTGAAGGGATAAAGGCTAATGAGATGTGGTAATATGTGCTATTCATTTCTTCTTTTTTCAAATTTAGAGTGCACTTTTAAACTGTGTA
The DNA here is from genome assembly GCA_024708375.1 of Oxalis stricta. Lineage (NCBI taxonomy): Eukaryota > Viridiplantae > Streptophyta > Magnoliopsida > Oxalidales > Oxalidaceae > Oxalis > Oxalis stricta. Next base: position 3,238 of record JANIEQ010000724.1, on the reverse strand, counting down.
CAACTGTACATCTTTTAGATGACGGACTTTGTGGATATGCATATTTTGTATATTTGTATGATTGAGATATCACCCCTCGTACAATAATACAAAAATAAGCAAGTCTATCTACAAGATAAGTGTTTATGTGACAGTGGGATATTTTAGTATATGATTTCCTTTTGTTGTGATTAGTCCTCCTATTTCGATTATTTGGATTTTGGCATCACTCGTTCCTTGTAATTAAAGTTGTCTATCTTGAAGGTGGGTGAAAGCTGTTGATGAATTCTTCAATGTCCTACACACATTCTAGCCCCTACATGAAGAAAAGAAAGGTCCAAAATTTCATATAGTTATAATCCACCATGAATTAAATATATATAATCTTTGAATGAAATTACATTATTCTTTTTTTGTATCTTGCAGGCTACCAGATTCCAACTTTCCTAGTTCAACCACAATCTCTAATCATGAGGGCTCACTAGTATGAAAAGCGTTACAGAAGATGGAATGGTAACTGCCGTGGAAGTGGCATGAAGCCAGATGATGATATAGTGGAGGAAGAGGAAGCCCATGAAAAAAATGTCGACAATGAAAAAGAAAACATGACAGAGGGAATGTCCTTGTGGGCCTAGTCAAGACAATAACAATTCAATTAAGCGCCTTTAAGAAAGTCTTATCGGACGTCTCTCACAAAATAGTCGACTGTCAATCTGGTTGCTGGCTTACTTATCGCCATTGTAACGACTTGGCCAGTGGCGGGCTCTGCTCTTGTCTTGTTCCTCAAGAAGAGGTTCAAGCGCATTGTACCAGCTTCCTTTCTTTAGAAGATACAAAATAATTGTATGATCCCAGCCAATCTCGATTTGTTGTGTAATTAATGAAAATTTTTAATCCACTGTGGAGTATAATAATAACATCCTCTGATCATTGCAAGATCGGAGTTCACGAGTTGACTCAGATTGAACAAAGTTGAAATACTGAGTTCGCCATTGTGACTCAATCTTGTTTTAGGACGCTGGCTGTTTTTTACTATGTGATGCTTTAGTTTTTGGATTTTTTGAACTCGAAATCTTCAGATTGGTTTCGCAAAAGAAAAGAAAGAAAACTCGGACTGATATTCCAATGTTTCGGCAAATGAGTTCTCAATTTAAGAAGTTATGCTCTTTCGCAGAGTCATCGTTGTTGACCGATAAGCTTCTTAACAACATATAATCAAATTTAATAATAGAACTAAGATGAGATTATATAGGTTCATATAGCTATTTAATACTCCTATTTTCTACAAAATATTGAATATAGGTTCACAACTATTTCATGTATACTTCTATTCATCTACAAAATATTCAATATGTAGTTTCAAAACAGCAACTAAAACGTGTACTCTAGCTACGACCAAGTTGCCAATACAAATTTGTGCAAAGTCTAACCCCAATACCCAAAGAGAAAAATGATTGTAGTTTGTTTGGTTTGAAAAATGTTTTGTTCTTGTTTTATTACAACTTACAAATTTAATAACTTTGACTTTTGGTGTCTTTATTTGGTTTTGACTGTTGATACTAAATAGTAATGTCGAACAGAATTGTTGCAATGGCATGACTAAATGCATGTCTTCCAAAACTCAATCTTTTATCAAAAAAAGTGTTATAACAATAGATTATAAGTTAGAGTGATGAAAAAGGGGAAAATATTACAAAGAAAAACCATAGAAGATGTTTTGGCAAAATATAATTCATCTCCTCAAATGCCTCAAAATAGCTTAGATAACGATCAAGCAGTCAGTTATAGATAACGGTCAAAATAGCTTCGAATGGACTCTTCTCGGTAGACTTTCCGATGGAGATTATAAAGCGGGTGGCCCGATAAATAAATAGTGTCGTGATAATAAACCTCAGATGAATGGTTCACCTGCTCCGTTTCCGTTTGTGGGTGCATGCTTGTTGAGAAATTAAGCTCCGACCCAAGAGTAGGGCCGGGAAAATGGGCTTAAAGCTCGGGATCGGCTCGAAAAATGAGCGGTCCCGGTCAAAAGATAAGAATCTTTTAGAAGAGGCGTGACTTTTTTGGGCTCGGGATCGACGAACCCGGTCCCGGACATCTCCGTTTTCCCGACCCTACCCGAAGAGCAAAGAGGTTTCCTTCAAAATTATGGAACATGTATAGTGCACTTGACAAGAAAACAGCAAAGCTCACAACTTCATAGCTCAAATGGGCAGTCCAGCTAATTTAAACGAGTCATGTTAAACGCACACCAAATTTCGTGCACACCACCGCTTTAAAGCGGCTGTAACACATCATCATCTGGCCCATGCTTTAAAACGGTGATGTCTACGTGATATCTGCACGAGAAGTGGTGTGCGTTTAGTTTTCACAGAATTTAAACTCAAACTGAGACTTCTATATATTCCTTTTATTAACCGTTAATGTTCTCGAATTAACCTTGTTGAACAAAAGCCATTTCTTCTCCATACATGACTTTAACCCCTAGCGCCTATGCTTTTACTATGTGCTATTGAATTTCAAATTGATGATACATGTATTACGCGTACTGACTTGACTTTTGATGGTAGAAAGTTATTTCAAGCCATGGACAACTTCATCGAGATCAACGAGTTAAAAATTGGTAATGTAAATGCACGGAAATTAGTATTCATCAAACCTTGCATGCAATTTCTTCTTGGTCGTTTATCTATTTGGGACTATATAGTTCAATCGTTAGTTCGTTTATTTGAATCTTAGCATTCTAGATTATTGTCGCCGTGACTATCATTTCTTCTTTTGGCTGCAGACATTTGAGCCTCTCTTTTTTTCTATTAGTATTTAATTTAGAATTGCCTTATGTTTACATATATTTTTTTTAAATAAAAGAATAATTTAATTAAAAATAATTAAAGTGGCCGACCCTGATAAATTCCAGCTATCCCCGAATCCTACATCGTTCCTTTAAATTCTAATTTTACTGCTCTTCGTCCTCATAACGATAAAAAAAAACATTTTCTTATACAAATGTGTAACTATTTAGGTCGAAAAACTTTCTCATAATAAAACTCCTATAACAGAAAAATGGAGATTTCGGAATATTATTTTAATTATCCACATTTCAAAGTTAAATAAAAGCAATGAACAAAATTTTAACTTGAAAATGAGAATTCGGGAATATTATTTTTTCATCATTCATAAAAATTAAAAATATAAACCTTGCAAGAGCAAATCATCACCAAAAGTCAAGAGCAACGAAACTAGGAATAGTAACGGAACA
>JANIEQ010000723.1:0-13262 GCA_024708375.1 Oxalis stricta | reverse complement strand
CGGTTTAATAAAAAATAAGATGTGTACTCGCTTTAACTAGGATGAGAAAAATAATCTATATACTTTAACGTGAATCATTAGAATTTTATTGTGTTTTTGATTTCCTTAATTAGAATAGGAAAAAACATTGAATTTAAAAATTGTAAATTTCAAACCTAATTCAATTCAAAATTTTAAAATATAAGCGATCAAATTACTATTGATCAATGGTAAAACGCCATTCGCTCTGGACATCATTCGGATAATAAAATTTTCTAATTAAAATTACAACTGAACAAGTTAAAATATTCTCTATATAAGATTCCATTCCTATAATTTATAAGTATATCCAATAGATCGATCGATATCGAGCAAAAGCCAAATCTCCTCTCACTGTATAGTTTTGTTTTGTAATTTTCAGCAAAAATTCAGGTCAGTCTCTCCTAGCTTTTTGCATCTATGGTTCTCTTTAATGTTTCATTTCGCCTCTATTTATAGTATTCCACACCTAGAAATACATATCTCTTCTATGTAAATGACTAAAAAAATATCACCGCCATGATAAAGTCATTATTTCCTTTGTTTATCACTAAGTTTTAACTTTCTTATAATGTGTTTGGTTGCTTAGATAATTATAAACTGATTATGATGGTCAACATGGAGTCGTATCCAATTCTACCGGCAAACAATGCATCATCATCAAGCTATGACATAGTGAGTATTATTTCTTAATGATAATATTAGAGTAATTATCCGGACATTGTCTCGAATTCTATTGATAATTACTTTAATGAAATTTCGTTAAGAAATGATTTTCATGAATTCAACGTAGACAATGAATTTAAATTGTTGTCAATTAATTACCTTCCTCATAAAATTTAGTATAATGATAATGATTAGTGCGAATGATGCAAGATATGAATTGAGAATAAAATTGAAATCTTTAACTTACAACGTTGCAGATAGAATCGATGTCGTAAAAAATGAGCAAATTCTCGCATGGTGAAAATACAAAGTAAGTAAATTGAATCAAAAAAATCGAATGGAATTTATTGTTTTCTTAACATCTAAAAAATTAGGATATGAATACATTCTTAATGGGTTTTACTCCGACTTTCTTCCATATAAATTATTTGTTGCAAGTTTATATTTTTTTATTTATTGTCATGATATTTAATGATACAAAAAGAAATATAATTTCCTCCACATAAAATATTTTGCATGCTAAGTAAATTCTTAAAACATACATACCATTCATGTTGATTTTATGACCTCCTTTGACATAATTTCTTTTTGTTCGCATGCGAATTGAAAGCGTAATTCAAAAGAACCGTAATAAACATCAAATAATTTGTCTTTATATTTTATTTCCTCTTTCATCCAAAATATCGATGAACAGTACACTTGGTCGACGCCATGCAATGCACCATGCCAAGACTAAATGTTCTATACTTCAATCACATATTCATTCTCTGACAATAATTTTTTAAAAAGATTGATGTTAAAATATTAAAAGGGCTAATTTATAGAGAGTGATAATAAGGGGTGTAATTATAATATCAAATGGGGTCTATCAATGTAAAAAATGGGTCTATTCGTTTCAAAAGAAACAACCTTTCGTGAGTCAGTTTTACTATTTTGTTTCATTTCGAAAATGTTGATTGCCTATTAGAAAATGTATGGCATCAGTAAATTTAAATATTTATTTAAAATATTTGATTATCCTTTAAATGATATATTATTTTTAATTAGAAAAATGAAAATTTTGATTGATCAATACACCTAAATTAGTGGAGCCTTTAGAATATTCCAATTTTAAAATCCTTGTTTTAATAAATTTTGGGCAAAATTTAGATGCTCGACTTTAAAATACTTGTTGTGCTGGTCTTTTTATAAAAATGACAAATGGAAAATAAAAGTACAAATCATATACTACAATCACGTGAAACTTAACGTGACTTTAACGTGAAAATTGACCACACTTAGAATAAATCTAACGTCAGTTCTTTTCCACCCTAAGCCGTCGACACAGGGGTTGATTTAAGCTCTGCCGGATTTTGCCACCCTTCACATCAGAAGCTCCCCGATCGAATTGTTAGATCACATAAAAAAGAAAAACGGGGAAAAAACTCTCGCGTTTTTCGCATCGCAACACGGAACGTGGCGGCGTTGTTAAAAGAGTGGCGTGGCTCAATATTGCTGTAATTGAGTTTTGACAACTCAATCTGTGATATTCATCAAGGTTTGATCGGTGGTCACTGGATAATTGAAATTCCAATACAAGTAATCGGAAGGAGAAAGAAAAATCATGTGTTTGAAGAGCAGAATTTGCATAAAATCAAATCGAGATCTTGTTGTACGGAGAGGGTCGGAGTCGGAGAGCTCTGCACAGAGGAAGGGGCGGCGAGATTTGTCGGAGCGGAGAAGAAGGTTCAGCAACGATCGAGATTCGTAGAGAGAGAACCGACGAGGTGAAAGGTTAACGGAATGTTAACGTCACCTTTTCCATGTTAAATGCTGACTGTGATTATATTTTTCATTTGTCATTTTTATAAAAAGACCAACAACACAAGCATGTAAAGTCCAGCATCTAAGTTTTGCCAATAGATTTTACTGAAAAATTTGAACTCTCACTTGCCAGGTTGGATTAAAACAACAGCAATTAATTAATTAACTAATCCTTTATATACAGTATTTGTTTCTACAATAATTTTTTTATTTATAATTTCATATATTTTTCCGGTAGGGTTCTAATGGTGACAGGAAAAGAAGGCGGCGAAAGCAAAATTAATTGTGAAGAATTTGAAGTCAGCAGGCATTTCTCTACTGACCAAATTGATTTGCTGTTTCGCCGGCGACCTTCTTGTGGACGATGATCTCGATCTCGAGGACCTATGAACCTCTTAGATCGATACATGTTTAAGATATTGTCGGGTGTAGTCTGTACTATATTTATAGCTTTGAATTAAAAAATGCAAAATATCATGAATAAATACTAATAAAAATTTATTACAAGTAAAAAAGGTGCCAAATTCTAGAACCCAAAATAGAAACGAGACAGAATCAGAAGCCATTTTAACATGCATGCCAAAAACCTGGAATATCACACTCGAATGCGTACGGTAAGTCGACAATGGGTCGACATTAATTGAATGTCTTAAGATCGTCTATCTATAATTGTCGATTTAACATTATTCGATTCTATAATGTATAAGCATATCCAATAGATCGATCAATATCGAGCAAAAGCCAATACTCGTCTCACTCTATAAAAACCAACAATCATGTTTGTTTTCTTGCTCACTAAAAAATTCAGGTCAGTCTAAATTTTCTCTAGCTCTTTGTATGTATGTTTCTCTTTAATGTTTCGTTTCGTTTCTAATTATAATATCCCGTCTAGAAATACATGTCTATTTTCTTATGTAAATAATTTTAAAAAAAATTGTTATTGTCATGATAAAGTCATTATTTCGTTTGTTTATTACTAACTTTTTACTTTCTTATAATCTGTTTGGTTGCTTAGACAATTATAAACTGATTATGATGGTCAACATGGAGTCGTATCCAATTCTACTGGCAAACAATGCATCATCATCAAGCCATGACATGGTCGGTATTATTTCTTAATGATAATAAATACAGTATTTGTTTCTACAATAACTTTTTTATATATAATATCATATATTTTTCCGGTAGGGTTCTAACGGTGACAGGAAAAAGAAGGCGAAAGACAAATTAATTGGGAAGAAGTTGAAGTCAGCAGGCATTTCTTTGCTGACCAAACTGATTGGCTGTTTCGCCGGCGACCTTCTTGTGGATGATGATCTCGATATCGAGGACCTTATGATTCTATGAACATCTTTGATCGATCAAGTGTTTAAATTTATTGTGTGTGTTACCATATTTATAGCTTTGAAATAATTCATGTAATCGAGCGACTGTATATATCACTGTAGAACTGAGGTTTGTGTGTTTTTATCATTTTTTGTTCTATGTATTATTTCGATGTATAGATAAATTTTAAAAGTGTGATTGATTTGTAAGTATTAATTAATCATGTACCTATACTAAAAATAAACAAAGAGTAAAAACGAATTCTATGAATTTATTTATGCTTGACCTCGTTCAAACATATATTTGGTCAAAATATTTTTAAAAAAAATAAATAAATAAAAATTGGTCAAATTAAAACTTTATACATTCTCATTAATTACCAAAAATGAAATTTTGTATAAATAGATGTACAAATGCATACGTACTAAGCATAAACAACTTCATAATTCATTTCATATACATATATATACTTAATGAATCAAAATGGCTAATATTTCTTGTGTTATGTTGATTCTTCTAGTGACAATTTTTTCTACCATGATTTATCCAACTCTAGGAATCAGTAAAGAAGTCCTAAACACAATATGCTCCGCGACAACGCGCCTCGACCAATGTATGACGATTTTGAATGGACATTGGAGAATCGAATCGACCCATCATTTGAAAAAGCTGTCTCTCATATCGATTTCTATAATTCGAGCAGATGCAGATCTAGGCAAAAGGGCTTTCAAGAGAGGTGACGATTTAAGAGATCTTAAGAGGTCAGCTTACTATGTAAGATTACAGATGGAAAAAATAGCTCTAATATGTATGGATTTCATAAAACGACACTTGAAGTTGACAAAACAAATTTCATTACGAGACATTTGAAATGGACGGATGGAGTATTTTTATAGTAAATCTACGGTTCGAATGTCCAAACGACTGGAATTAGAAGCCAAATACCATATTGAGATTGTTGAAATTGAAATATTTGTAAGAATAAAGACAGAATCCGAGCAAATTAACTGTCCAAAAACCTGGAGCTTATACGAATACGAGACAGACTTTGGACATTAATCACGTTCTTAGTTAGTCATAAAGATCCCGTCATCTATCAAGCATTATCCAAAGAGAGCGAGTTATTTTAGCTTGACAAATATAGTATTAAATTAATATATCAATTTTAACTTAATTATATATTAAAAAAAACGACAGAATAGAATCAAAAGACATTTTAACTTGTCTAAAACCCAAGAAATACATGCAAATACGTACCCGGAACGACCACATTGGACAACAATTGAATGTCTTAAGATCGACTTTAAATCATTCAAATTTTATAATGTCTCTAATTGATCGATATCGAACACAAACCATATATCTATATAAATAGCTACTCTCTGTTGTTTTCTTTCTCATCAAAATTTTATAGGTCAGTCTTAAAAATCTTCTTCTCTTCGTATCTTGATTGCTACAGTATTTCATTTGTTCTTCTTATATTTTGCTTGGTATTAATTGAAATACATTATTTTGTTTGATTAGTATATTAATGTAATCTCTTTTTTTATGTGCTTTATAGGTAAATTGTGATGATGAACAAGGAGATGGATCCAATTCTACAAGCAAACAATATCGCATCATCAAGTCATGGCATGGTCAGTATAAATTTTATTTTATTTAAATATGGATAAATTGTGAAAGATCCCCTGAGATTAATGTGTTGATTCCTAAAGGTTTACATATCTCCGAGATCATACCATGATTAAGGGTGCGTATTCAGTCTTATTCGAGACAGTCCATAAAAAGCATTTTTAAGTAAAGAATATACATTTTAAACATGTTTCGAGAAAGACCGGAACATACTCATTGGATATCATGATTTTGTAGGATGTTGACGGTGGTGGTGGCCGGGAAAGAGAAGAAAGCAAAAGCCAAAGCCAAAGCAAAGCAGATTGGAAAGAAGTTGAAGTCAGCAAGCCTCTCACTACTGATCGAGTTGATTTCCTGCTTTGCCGGAGAGCTGCTCGATGACGACGATGATCTCGATATTAATGTCGATGACCTATAGATAAATATCTCTATTTATCGAGTTCGAGTGTAAAATAATGTTTTATGACCTTTTGAAATATATAGATTAACAAAGTGTGTTTGTTTGAAATTTTATCAATTTTGTAAGGTATGTAAAAGATTTTTTCGATAATTTATCGCTTGAAGTTTGCAATTTTTGCTCCTTTACCTTCAGAGTTTGTAACGCTTAATTCGACTCTTCAAGGCGATTATGGGTTATCCGATTGTCGTCCATTCATAGGCATTCTTTATTCCGGCATGTATTTTGGCCATTCCTCTTGTAAATGACTAACGTTGTAATTCGTTATTATTGTCCAGGTCGTGTATGATATTTTTACGATAACATCTATGAATTTTGCATAGTCTGGAAGGACTACGAGTTCTATCGATAATTGGCACGACCGAAATCGATCGAATTGACGATACCAAATACCAGAGAGACTATTTCATACTATAATGGATTGGGCTAATAACTTTTAAGGTCCAACTAACAAATTAATGGGCTTTTTAAGGCCTTATTCATAATTAGCATTGCCTAACTCGTATAGCAATCCCTCCCAGAGACGACTTATTTTTCATTTCTTTCCATTCTCCAATCTCACACGCCGCCGCCAGCCACCGATTTTTCTTTCATTTCACAGCAGCGGAACCCATTACATACGCTTTTAAGGTATCCGCTATAATTTCCATTTTGATTCAGTTTGTATTCATGATTTAAAAATCTGAGAATGCTCTCTTGTGGCTGTGAAATCTGAATCTTCTGTATTCTGTTGATTTTTGATTGGTTGTTGATTGGATTAAGCTTTATTGAGATCATTTATCGTGAAATGAAACTGCGGTTTAAGCTCGAATTGTTCAATTGTTGTTTTTTGTTCTGTGCTGATACGAAAGATTCTGTGCTTCAATCTGGAAAGTTTGGATTTTTATATGGAAGGACGATTATCTTCTACATGCAAATTTCCTTTTCTCTTGATCATTATTCGATTTTCTCATACAATTTGACATGGTGGATTTTGGTTCACTTAATGTATAATAGTTGTTGGTTTTGCATTCAGGCAGATTGGATTTGGAGATAGTCAAAGGGAAAGATCTGACGACCAAGATTGGCATAGTTCTTAGATCTTTTGAGCGCATAGCTCCTGAAAACCTTCCTTCTTACACAAGGAAGATTGGATTGCCTGATTCACGAGTCTTGTACACGGTGTTACGATCACCTCACATCGATAAGAAGTCCAGAGAACAATTCGAAATGAGAATAAGGAGACAGTATCTGGTCATTAAAACAGCTGGAGCTCGTGATTTGGCTAACAAGTTCTTTTGGTTGAAGCGCAAGCGTATATTTTGGAGCTCAATTTGAAATCCAGTTTTCTTGCAAGACCCGTTTGGATAAGGAAAGACTTAAAGGACTTCTCTTGAACTAATATCGGAAAAAGGGGATGTTTGATTGCCGATGCTATCTGTCTTTCTTGAAAATCAATTCTGTTTTATGCATTCCGCTACCGGAAATGTTTTTAATGGAGGAGGAAGAAATTTGCAGGCCTAGCTTTGTTGAATAATTTCCTGCATATCCTTTATCAAGTGACTATAGTGGAGTTAAGTGTTTCCTGTGATTTATGAAAATATATGAATCGTACTCAGAGAAAAAGCAACAAAGTATTATTTTGCTAGTCTTGTACTAAGATTATGATCTGATGTTTTATGATAATTGCCGAAATCTTAAAAGTGCTGAATCTTACTCAGAGGAGTAAAAGTTTGTTATGTGATGAATTAACAGCCATATGTATGAAAAGTGTTTCCTCAGTGCAATGGAAAATTTTGGATATTTTTCTTGCATTTTTTTCCTTTTAGATGTAAAAAGTAACTTATTTTCAGCTTTTTTCACAATGAACTAACATTATGTGGTAAATTAATTCATGCTGCATTCAAAATCTAAGACGAGAGGTGATTGTCTTGCACATTCGTCTAGCAAATCTAAATCGAACCTCGAAACGTGGAAAGCTAGTTACCTCCCACTCTCTCCTTTCCTGAATCCATCTAGGCCCAGCCAGCTATGGAGGCACACTATGAGTTATGGGGGCATATGAACCCACAACTTTTTTAAAAAACACAAATTGTCTCTAAATTTTAATTCAATTGAAAATTATTCTTAAAATTGAACCCACATAATTATTTGCAACTTAAAAAGTTTAGAGAACAATTATAATAAATAAATATATTTTAGTGATCCAATAGTAATTATGGATAGTAAGTGTCATTTTCTCAAATGATTTATTATTTATTCATTAAATTTAGATATATTTGAGTTTAGTTTCGTCTTCAAAATTACTCGCGACTTAAATTTTTCCGACCCCTTAATATTCATTCGCACATATATTTTTGAACCCACTACTTCGGATCCCCGTTGGTGCCATTGTTCCCAAAGAAATTGTTTTACAAAATGAAGTTTGAGAAGTTCCAGAAAAATTGCAGCAATGTTTTATTTGGGCCCGGAGTTGCAAATTGCTTGAGTTAAAGAATGTATATAATGCTTGAGTTAATCTCAAAAAATAAACTAAAAATGCTCGAGTTAAAGAATAGTATATATATATACACACACACATACATACATATAGCAATTCAATTGGTGCAATGTCATTGCATTTTGTATATGAGATAGAAACCATTGGCGAGCACAATGCAAGTTCCTTTTTGGTCAAAAACTTGACTTGGTGGCTTTTGATCACTTTGAGTATGTCAACTTATAATATGATTTGAGATTCTTTCATTGTTTCACGGATATGATTACGAATTGATAATCTTATTACCAGAATTATTTAATTTGTACTGCTCATCAAGTGTACTTTTAATCATGTTTTGTGTTTGTTTGTAGGTAGCAACCCACCACCACCACACGAAGCGTTAACATAAATTAATTAAGCTCTCAAGGTGATATTTCTTGCTTAGGAAGTTAGTGGAGGGACAACATGAATTACCCAAAGAACCTCTCTCGACTCTGTTTTGTTTTCCGAGCTCAGGATCTATGAAGCCTTCTCCGCTGGTAGCTCGTCGAAGTTGGTCGCCTCGCCTGAGTTTAACGCCGCTGCTTCGATGGATCTGTTCTTCTCCTCTGTCCCGGTGGTGGTCTCCTCTGTCTCGGTGGTCGTCTCCTCTCGGTTTCTGCTCCGTTGAAGAAAGAGAGGGGATCTGTGATTTTTAATATATTTTTTTCTTTATTAAGTCAGTGTGGATGAGAAGATAGAAACATCTTCATCTGGATCCTCAGAACTGTCAAGAGACCGGCTATAAATTTAAGTTTTTTGTTATAGGATTCTTTGTTACAGCAAGGAACTAGCTACGAGTGTTTAGAGATATACAAGTTGAGGGACAGAAGGTCTTGCTTCAATGAACCTAGATTTCCAGATGGCACATAATGTGTTCCTAGCCCTACGAAGAGTGCATCGGAGGGGGGTGGAAATCCTTTTACCAGTCAAACCAAGATAAGCACCTGAAAAACAAGTGAACAAGAATTGAAAGGTGGCCCATAGAAACAAATTGCAATGCTTAACTAGATTCCCTTCTTGAGCATGGTTGTCATAACAATGTATAAGTTTGATAAATTTCTACATAGAGAGAGGTGATTGGAAAATAATGACTTCCATACCAACAGATCCTTCTCCTGGACTTCTAGCTGCTATGTGGCACCCAAACAAACCAATTGCATTCTCTGGCATAGCAAGAACTGTTCTCTGAAAGTGGAGAATATAAAGAAGTAAATATGTGTAGTTATGCTCATTAATACATTTGAAAATGCATCAACATGAGACCAGGGAAGTATCCAGAAGTCCTGTACCTCAGTAACGATCCTATAGCGTCCATGACCAGATAGCCCAATTCCAAAACCCATTGTTACCCCCATCCATGAAACTAATATAAGGCTTCTTGTACTGTGAATTTTGCATATGAGAGGATATTCTCCATCGAACACCTAGCACAAGGAAAAGCATTAACTTCATCTGAATGATGAACAACAAACCTACCAGCTTTACATATTCTAGTTCTCATTATGATATGAATCCAAAAGATACATAATTTAAGGAAGACCTCAATTATATCAGATAATTCCTTTGTGGTTGAAATTGCCTTGATATCACCACCTGCAGATAAACTAACAGCCGAAGTTAACAATCAAGAAGGCAACATCAAGAAGAAAAAATGGTGACGCTAAGAACAAAAACTGTCAAAATTGGAAACTTGTGATTACCTGCACAGAAGGCTCGAGGAGTGCTTCCCTCAACGAACACACATTTCACTCTCGGGTCAGTTTCCCACTCATCAAGGAAACTCTTATATTTCACATCCATATCTACACCATCCATGAAAACACAAGAAGAAAGTTAGAGCTTAGCTACTCCACAATAAGAAAAATAAGACAGACCCAGCTCTAAAAAGCGTACGATTAATAAATGTCCAGTTAAATAGATGGAGTTAGTGAAAAAAGGACCTAAATCCATGGCATTAAGGGCTTTGGGGCGATCAAGAGTGATGACAGCGACGCCATTTTGATGAACATTTCCTTTGACGAACTCGTCGCCGGCGGATGAGACCATGATCGACATTGTCCGACGAGGAAATATGGTTGTAGCTTGGTTATAGGAGAAGACTATGAAACTATTAGCTGTTGACTTGGTGAGGAGTTGAATGAGAACAGACTTGTCATTCTTATTGGCCCGATAATCAATCAATCAAGCAAACTTCTGAAAATGAATTTCGAGATTTGGTAAGATGTTGGTTTGAGTAAAAAATAATGCGTACTTACAGAAGGCAGTTGGTTTATAGAAGCTCAAATAAATTTTTGTTAAATAAGAATTATTAATTAGTATTTAAATCTAACCACTCTAGCTAATCAATTTTTTTCCCCCCTATAAATATTAAAATTAATTATTTTGCTCCTGCCTAATTTACTGTATTTTTTCTCACCTTCAGTAAATTTTTTTACGTGATCTTGTTTAAATGTGAAGGTCACATCAAAATCTACTCACCTCTGTATACCTAAAAAAACGATACAGTATAAACTTCCTGTAGGAATTCTTAGAGGAAGGAAGGAGTGTAAAGCAATATACTTACTACTTTATAAAAGAAAAGAAAATCCCCCTTTTATTAATTAAAGGAAAAATTAGTGCCGTTCTGCTTATGCATATTTCTTGACAGTTTGAAATGATGCTTGTAAGTCTTCATTGCTCAAACCGTCTCGAAAACGTGTTTTTGCCGCTTTAAAAAAAATAAAAAAATACGTTTTTCTGTATGCCGGCTGCAAACTTGCTGAACCTGAAAGGATCCGTAAACCATAAAACGAAGGAAACCTTATTTGCCTATACAGTACAACTTCCTTGGGAAGGAAAGGAAAGGAAAGGAAGTAGCGTCAAAACCAGCCACCACTGTATACTAAAACGAATCAAAGACTGCCTTTACTACACCTTTTACTTTACTACTATCTAATACTAGTAAAGAATCAACTTCTCGACGAAGTATTTCTAATATCAACCACGTTGCTACTTGCTAGTCTCTCTTCCACTTCTTTTCTTCCAAGCTTCCCACAACTTAATTGGTAAGTTTTACAATTTACTAAAATTTGCAAAAAAATAAAATAACCTACTTTGATGTGTTGCGTCTCTTCTCTTACAGGTTGAGTTCGTTTTGTGTTTTCAGAGATACGTTAAGTCGAGTTAATTAAAACAACAATGGAGTCGCCAAGAGAACATATCGATCGAACTAGGAAAACCAAATTCTCCATCGGAGGAGAAGAGAATCCTCTTATACTGGATCTTCATGAGGCTGTCAAGCATCTCTCTGCTGAACTCTACGCCAAAGATGTCCACTTTCTCATGGAGCTGATCCAAGTAAGTTACTTATTGCTATATATGGATCCTTCCGAAATTTTTAATTCAGGTTAATTTGTATTAATGTGTCTGAGCTTTAGTGTTTTATTTTTTTATTTTCTGTGTTTCATTATATATCATATTGGGTGCACTTCTATAAAGGGTTCATTCTTTTATTTATGCTGTAGAATGCTGAGGATACTGAGTATATAGAAGGAGTTGATCCGTCTCTGGAGATTGTTGCAACCTCTACTTGATATAACATCATCTGGTGCTCAAGCCACATTGGTTATGTTCAACAATGAAAAAGGCTTCTCTCCAAAGAATGTCTGAATCCATTACGTAGCCACCGGTCGCTCCACCAAGAAAGGAAATAGGTAGCTAGGCTACATCGGGCGCAAAAGGTCGGATTAACAGCTACCTCAGATATTGATATTATGCATGATATTATTCTATAAAGTGAACTTGTTCTGATGTTATCTCTATTTCTGTTTTGTAGGGATTGGTTTTAAGAGTGTGTTTCTGATTACTGCCCAGCCTTACATATTCAGTAACGGCTATCAGATATGCTTTAATGAGAACCCTTGACCACATTCCAATCTCGGATACATAGTTCCTGAATGGGTCGATGAGAATCCAACTCTTGCCCACTTACAAAAACTATATACACGGCTCTATCCTCCCGGCTACAATTCTAGTCTTGCCTTTGAAGCCTGATAAAGTCAATGCCGTCAAGATCAGCTCTCCTCCATTCAACCTGAAATTTTTTTATTCCTTTCCAAGATAAAGCACATCTCCATCAGGGATGGTAACATGAAGCATCGCTCTGTCTCTGATATAGCCATCACGAGCAGAGACTAATTTTGTGACAAGGAAGAACTTCGATGCCGATTCATTTACACTCTTCCTCTCGGCAAAAGAGACTGGTGACGAGAAAGAATGCAGCTACTATATGTGGAGGCAGAAGTTTCCTGTCCGGCGAGAAAATCTGGTGGAACGAAGAATGGAAGTTGATGAGTTCATGATCACTTTAGCTTTTCCTAACCAGGAGCGTCTCGATAGAGGAATGGTTTCGCACGGAGTTTTACGCCTTTCTTCCAACGGAGATGGTAACGAACTTTCCGTTGATAATTCAGGCGGATTTTCTGCTCGCTTCGTCGAGAGAATCGGTTTTGTTGGAGAACAAATGGAACCAAGGGATTCTGGATATAGTCCCTACAGCTTTCGTTAATGCGTTTACGTCGTTGGTGAAGTTTACAGACGCTCCTGTATCCAATTTGCCTCGAATGCTTGAGTTCTTGCCCGTGAAAAGCTCTGGTTATAAAGAATTGGATGTTGTGAGGGATTCTACCAAAGCCAAGCTGCTTGAAACTGATATCATACCGAGTGAGTCTCTCTCGGGGCAGAAGTTTTTACACAAACCTCGTGATGTTCAAGGATTATCCCTGCCTTTAGGGATATTCTCGAGAAGGCGAAAAACCAAGGGGTGAGCTTGTATAGTCTTTCTTCTTCCTGTGGTTTCTACGTGCTCGATTCATCGTTCGA